>JAIUZE010074510.1:0-19048 GCA_022085475.1 Heliosperma pusillum | reverse complement strand
TAGTGACTTATAATATTCATGTTGAGGATATATGATATTTCTTTCGCTTGTATCACATGTTTTGTGACGGTTTTTGGTATGTCCCCCTTTGAGTCGGTTTTTAAAAATGTTACGGTTTGAGCACTATTTTGTCTTGTGCTTTGTACTCTCATTCCCTTGGCTACCTTCCCGTTCGTAAGGCTGGAATGTCGGAACGGAGAGGTATCCTACTGCTTAATTGCATGTGTAGTGGGCATACGACGACGTTGTTGGGAGTTGAACGCTATGCGTTGATCGACCCGGCCGTCAAATGTTGTGTACTTGCGAGGTGGTGTTATTTGCATGTAGCGTACCGATTGTTATGAGGCTTGAGCTCTTTTCCGCCTCTTTCGTGAATTATCGACCGAATTTGGGGTACTCGGCGTCTATGATTGACCGAGTCTTGGATGCGAAACGTTTATCGCATGTCGAATCGGAACACGTTATTTCGAGAGTCTGGCCAGGTTTAGACTAGGACCGTATTATTATCGGCGTCCTACCGGAGGAAATTAGTCTACATATACGAAATGTGATCGTGTATGCGTTCAGGGAAATGTTATCTCGTGGATGCCTGTTAATCATACTTGCCATGTACACGGTGCTAGTGCGTTTCATTTACCGTGAGAGATGTCGTCTTTGTGTCGTCGTTCTTGAATGCATGATTTCATGACTTATTATTCATGGTCATTGCATGATTGGGCATCGTCTATGTATTGGTATGTTTGAATGGATGATAATATGATGGATTTATTGTGATCGTCGGATGACTTGGCAGGGTTTGTTTGTCGAGTCTCAATCTTATCAAACTTATACCGCTAACGGTGAGATGCAAGCCCTAGTGAGCATATTCGGTTGCCTAAGAGTGTCTTCCCCGAGTCTTTGTATCACATGATGGATTCGGACTTGTAACTCTTATGCTCTTATCATCATATATTGAATTGCCTATCTATTCTTATCGTTTCTCACATGTATATCTATATGTATGCATGCTCTACTTTTGTATTTCCTTCTATGTACGTTTAATGTGATATGGCTGGGAGAACCCGGAGTTACTCCCCACTGACTGTGGCGTTCATGTTTTTCATGGATGAACAGGTTGCTTGATTGGATGGCTTTTTGCTATGTTATTTTGGGTTCGGGTGTGAGCTAGCGGGCGTTGTTCCTGGAAGTTTCACCTCTAGACGATTTTAGCTTATTTGCTAAACACTTTTACTTGTTAACTTTTTGGAGAGACTTCGTCTCTTGCTGTAGTATAATTCGTACTTTAGTTTGTAATATTTGACACTCCTCGTATTCTTTCCTTGCATGTATAAAGGTTTTTAAAACTTCATATTTCCGCTATATAATTCACATGCTTGTTTGTTTTATTTTTCCGCATTCGCGAGGGTTGTCACAGGTCTTCCCAAAATGATTGGGATTTGAGAGTCTTCGGCTATGTCAAGTACTAGAAAGTCAACGGGAATGAAAAACTTACCAATTTTTACGGGTACATCTTCTAAAAAACCCATGGGTTGTTTTATAGAACGGTCCGCCATTTGCAAAGTAATATCAGTGCATCTTAAAGTACCCATGTTAAGTTTTTCAAACATAGAAAAGGGCATGATACTCACACTAGCACCTAGGTTGTAAAGGGCCTTGTCAATGGTATACGTGCCTATAGTGCAAGGGATGGAGTAACTACCAGGGTCCTTGAGTTTTGGTGGAGACTTATTTTGCAAGAGTGCACTACACTCTTCAGTGAAAGCTATGGTCTTAGTCTCATTGAAGGATCTCTTCTTGTTGAGGACTTCCTTCATAAACTTGGAATAAGAAGGAACTTGGGTAAGCAATTCAATGAAAGGGACTGTTACCTTTAAGTTCTTGACGACGTCAAGGAACTTACCGTACTTTGCCTCCTCCTTGTGCTTTGCTAATCTTTCGGGAAATGGGACCTTGATCTCAATAGGAATCTCAGGCTCTTTCCTCTTTGACATGGGCACCTCAGCTTCAATATTAACAACCACGGGCTCATCATTATGCTTACCACTTCTCGAGGAAATGGCATTTACAGTTTCGTGAGGTTGGTAACATTGTGAAGGCAGCTGCCCTTGCTCTTGGTGGGTATTAGAAGAGGTAAATTGGGAAATTTTAGTTTCCAACAATTTGATGGCGGCGTCCTTAGCTTGATCACTCTCTTGAAATTGAGCTATCATGGTGTCTTGCCTTTGAGCTAATTGCAGCATTATGGCTTCAAGTTTACTTACACCATTGTCACTCTGTTGAAATGTAAAGGATTGGAGTTGTTCTAGCTTTTGTGTGAGAAGGGCTACTTGAGCTTGTAAAAGCGTCAAAGTGGGGTCTTCTTGCTTAGATTTCGATGGTATGGAGCGGGAATTTCTATATTGAGAATCGTGAATTGCCATGGATTCAATGGTATTGTGAGCATTTTCAACATTGATTTGATCAAATCTTCCATTGTTAGCAGAATCCAGGATTCGACGGGACTCTATATAACACCCATTATAGAATGTCATGGCAAGGAGCCATGAATCTAACCCATGATGAGGACATTCTCTTTGTAAGTCCTTGTACCTCTCCCAGGCTTCATATAGGCTCTCATCATCCCCTTGTTGGAAACCAGTGATTTGACTTCTTAACAAAGCGGTCTTCTCTGGGGGGAAGTACTTTTGGTAGAAGGCAAGAGCTAAGCTCTCCCAATCGGTGATACCTAAAGTAACCTTATCAAGGCTATGAATCCACAACTTTGCCTTACCCTTCAAAGAAAATGAGAAGAGCATCTCTCTAATTTGCTCTTGGGTGACTCCATTTTGTCTAATAGTGGAGCAATAGTCACAGAAGTTTTGGATGTGAAGGTTGGGATCTTTTGTGGCATTGCCACTAAATTGGCTTCTTTCTATGAGGTTAATGAAGTATGGTTTGATTTCAAAGTTTTGGGCTTCGATTTGGGGTGTAGTAATACCCCTTGGAAGTGTTTCTGCGGTGGGTTTCGAATGGTCTGAAAGTCGAACCATTTCCGAATGTGAAAGTGAAGATGGAACGAAGATTGAGTGGTTTTTTTGTGAATGGAGATGAGAATGGATCTTCTTCTCCTTCAAGATTAGATAGAATATCCGAGTATTTCTCACGAATACGATCTAAACTTGAAGTATCAGAAGCTTTTGAGATTTCGATGAATAGCTTTCGTCTCCTTTGCCGAGTTCTTTCTAGATCGGGGTCTAAAGAGATAGAGGTCCCAAGTCTAGAAGATCTGGGCATAAGATTGAAAAGCTAAGATGAAAAATCAAGAGAGGTCTAAAGGAATTTGGGTTCCTAAAGACTAGATAAAACTAATTGCGATAAAAATCACAAGAAAAAGGAAAACTAAACCGTGCTCCCCGGCAACGGCGCCAAAATTTGATCGGGCCTGTCGCAAGCCCAATACAAAGATAAATTACCCAGACTAGGCTAATAACAAATTAATGTAATTAGGGAAGTAGGGGTCGATCCTCAGGGAGATGGTGTTTCCTATGGAATGTGAATTGTCTCGCAATTGAGTTCTATCTAATGATTATCTGGTTTTTGAGATTTTTGATATCTAAACTAATATAAAGCATAAATTAAAACAAAATAAAAACAAAATAAAAATAGTAAAGCAAGTAATGAAAAACATCTAGGGAAGTAGGTTCACACATGTAGATTGATATATTGATGAAATTGGATTTAGGATATGCAAATTATTCATTGAGCGTTCGTAAGAATGGTGTGTTCATTACAATCATAGATCAGATGGTCTAGCAGGCTTTTAGTGTGATTTACTAGGTCTTAATGATTTGTATATCTACCTTGGAAAAGAATTCCATACTAGTCAAATGATTTTAGCTAAAAATCGTTAACTATCGTTACAATCCAAACATGCATAGACACAATGTTTTAAAGGCACAATTCCTTTATCCAATTAACATCTTTTAATCAATCTAACATGGCTACCCTACACCCTAGAAAGTATGATTACTCACTCATGATGATATCTATGTCTAAAATGACATTAACAATGAAAACTAGGATAGACATGTTTATTTGGTTTTGACTTTTTATATGGCGATAATAACGACGCTAATTGATAATCTAGAAAACGAAACCACGATTATAACGGTACTAAAATGAATCTAAGACAATATGTAAAGCGAATAACAATCAAATGGAAAACAATAAGAACATTAAACAAGGGATAAAATAGAAATACCTATATGACGACAATGACAACAATATTAGAAAATCCTTGCATATAATAAACGATCCTTGAATTGCAACACTTGAACCACACAAAGGAGATTACAAGGATGAGATCCTTATTAATCTAAACTAAGGGACATAAATAAACTAAGAACTAAAGACTAAAGAAGAAGAAAATGAGAGAAGGGAGGCTAGTTCACCCTCCTCCTAATCTAAAGAGAAGTATATGAAGAGAAGAGAAGAGAAGTATAAAAAGATGGATGATATGATATGAGGGCTAGGGCATCTACTTATAGTATTAGGGTTTCGTGGAGAAGAGGTCGGGCATTAAACACATAGGTAAACAATAGGATGAAGGAGCCGCAATGCTCGAAGCAGCAAACATACCCGATCGGGTACACACTTACCCGATCGGGTAAGTTGTCTTCTGGAAGCGTTTGACTAACTCTTCATCTCCCTTTGCTTGACTTGACTTCAAACATCCCCCTTGACTTATACAATCGGGTTTGTTGATAGGGTATGATGTAAAACGATGAATTCTCCCGTCTAATTGATTGATCTTCCGACAACTACGAAACCGTCTTTGCTTCTTCTCTCTTTCGAATTAGTGAACCTTCTTGAAATGCTTTTCACTTGGTCAAGCTTGCTTCTTCAAATCGTCGGGTTCTAGGCAAATGCTCAGAAATATAGAAAAAGGGCGTAGAAACGTCACTTTCCCTACAAAACAAGTTAGAACACAGGAATTCGCCTAGAAGACGATATTAGCTCATAAAGTGGCTTAACAAAGCACAAATGACATACAAAACCGAGCTAAAATGGGGGTTAAAATCACACAAATATTTACTTATCACCGGCTGAGACATACTTCATACCAAATTTTCACGTAACAAACAATAAAACATCAGCCACTTCCCACCCGGTCAGCTTACCGGCGGCCGGTCGGCCGGCTGGGACCAAAAGTGTACGAAATTCATCAAACTTCACTAAGACTCATCCATATTCATCAACACATATCAACTATCATCAACTAACATTAACAATTATCAACAAACGATAATCATCATCAACAAACACAAGTTCTATGAATACTAATCCTATTCCAAATACGATTACTAACATAGAAAGCACATTAAAACACGTAATGATATCGAGTAACCTTTCACCGTTACCTTTTTGCGTCTTCAATCCTCGTCTAGGTCCTACTCTAGTAAGTAGTAGTCTTTGTCGAGGTCTTGAAGGTCACCACCTACAATTGGACAACAAAAGATGAATATAATTCACCTTTGAGAAAGACGGATAAATTGAAAAGCGAGAAAGACGGTAATTTTATTACCAATTAAGATAGAGGACGATGAGAGGGAAAGATTAAGACGGAAATTAGCGAATTTGAGCAAGTAATGAAGGAGTAGAGTCGATATTAAACTTGATCAAATATGGAGCTTAGGTTTTTGGTGGTTACTTGGTGAGGAAGAAGGAGTAAGTGGAAATGAGGGAGTTAGGGTTTTGAAGGAGAGTGTAAGGGAGTAAGTGGAAAAATATGGGAAAAAGCTCATGAGCGCCTTAAGACGTAACTTACTCGGAAATTCGAGTAAAGTCCAAAAATGAACTCGGATTTCTAAATTAGACACGGGAAATTTAATTCTACACTAAATCTAAAATTTCGCTGAAAAGTATCCGTATAAATTTTTTAATATAAAAATAGGGTACATTTGCGGGTTTTACAAGGGTTGTTTTAAAAATTCTCAAGGCCACTCGAGGAGGAGTAAGCTGAAAATGCGTGGCCACGCTCGGAAGGTATCTATGATAGATAATTTCGGTCAGACAGTTACTCTCCAGATCGAGGAAACCACTCTAGATATGATCAAATGCAAGTACAACCTGCAAGGCACCTTGCATTGAGTGGGAGATTGTAATAGGACAAGAGAATTGGTGACGCACACTTGTCTCGGACAAGTGGGAGATTGTTGGAGTAAGTGTTCCAACAATAAGGCGATCATATAATTAAATCTCAATAATAAGAATACAAAGGGATGATAAATATTATAGTTAACTGGTCAACATAAATCGGTAACGATTGGCTAAATTGTATAGTGATACAGATTAATTAATCCCTTAAATTAAACCAAGTTTAAATTGTAAGTGAGAAATATATCTTATTGTAATATGATTAAATAAGATTCATTTTAGTAATTTAATTTTTTTATTACTAAGAATGCAGTATGTTTATGAAACATGTGAGAAAAGCAAAGTTGGTCGATTATAATTACAAATTATTGTAGATTATATTAACCAAATATGAGATGACCCATTTTATTTATATGTAATTATAAAATGTGACTTAAAATGTTAAGTATAATTATTTGTTATGAAATTGCATTTAAATTGGTTAAAATGCACATTTACAAGCAAAATTACATGGTACATGTCACATGTCACATGTGTGACAAATGACAAATTAAAAAATAAAATGGACACCCATTTTAAGTTGGGAATACCGGTTTTATGGGGTTGTAGGGTAGGTTTTAGGTGTTTGAGTGTTGTTCTAATTGAGGATAAAAACAACCTGATCACTACCTAATACCGAGACCCTACTCTAATGCATTGTGAAGACAAATGCATGCTTACCCTCCCCCATGTACCATTGTGGCCGGTTTGGTGAGTGACTATAAGAGGAGTTTTTCTCCTCTTTATTCACTACTTGATCTCATAACTAGAAAGCATACTTATCTCACTAAAATCCCTTTCTCACACTACAAGTATTTTGAGAAATTTTTCTTGTGTTCTAATATTACTAATAATATTACTAAGAGTAGTAATAGACATATTAGTGATATTTTTAAGGCATCTCACAAATATACTAGTGTAGTAATATTTGAGTTTTTGGGTATTGTCTTGGTGCAACTAATTGGAGAGTTCTTATACTAAGAACAAGGAGTTCATCCCTCATATTTTAAGCTCAAGAACAAAGTAGGAAGGAGTCCTATTTCGTGCCCAAAATCCGTTTAAATCAATGTAAGGAACAATGTCCTCTTCCTTCCTTGTTTTATGATATGCATGCATAAGTTCCCAAAAGTTAAAGAGTAAACTATTCTTTTTGTGATATTAGAAATGTCTGATATTGAGTTTATGAAACTTAAAACTAGCACCGAGAGATGGAGAGTATGTTCGAGGTCATCAACTGTCCAACGAATCTATGCGTGGAGCAAGCCGCGTTTTACCTGAGGGGTCATGCAGAGAAGTAGTAGTTATCAGAGAGAGGATGGCTATGAGAGACTACTACGTAGGTGAAGGGGAGAAGGCGATTCCTTGGAGAGACATCAAGGCAGAGATGAGGATGGAGTTTCTTCCGGAGCACGTGAGAGGGAAGCTGAGGGCTGATTTCGACTCATTCCGAAGAATAGAGGAGATGTCTGGACTGATTACTACAATAAGTTCACAGATTTGGAAACTATGCTAACGACATGCAATGGAACCAAAAGTTTATGTGTGAGAAGTTATTCAAGGGGTTGTTCTTTAGGGTCATGAACAAGCTACATGTGGAAGTGGCTTCTGAACTTAAGGAGGCATATGAGAAGGCAGGGCAAACAGAGAGATTGGTACTAATGATAAAGGAAGCTAAGTAGAAGATAAAGAGTATTAAGAGGAAGGCGACCAGTGAGGGTGGAGGCAACTCTACCTTTAAGAGGGTTAAATATTCTCAGGCTAGATCTTATTCTGGTGGTGGTGGCTACAAAGGGGGACATCAATCAGGAGGGAACGACAGTCGGGCTGCTAGTGAAACTTCTGGGATGAAGTGCTATAGTTGTGGAGGCTTTGGCCACAAGATGTTTGATTTTTCATCGGCATGAGGGAGTGGGGGTCAGAAACCTTCATCCTAGGGGAGCTATGCTCAGAGCATGGCTAGTATCCGTCTTGTTGGTTCGTGGAACCGGTAGGGGAATCAGAGTGGGATCAGCGGTGGTTATAACCACAATGGAAAGGCTTATCAGCGGCAGAACATCAACAATGGGGAGTACAAGAGTTCAGCTTCGAAGACTTTGGTATATGCGAGCACAGTTCAAGAAGGTGGTCATAAGAACAGTGGTAAATTGTTCATGATGGATAAGCAAGTAGCAGAGGCAGACGTGCCAGTTGTCATTCTTGTTACTTCTTTTTTTTATTCGATTCAGGGACAACCCATTCCTTTATTTCCAAGAGTCATGTTATGTTGTTGGGGCTTGGTAGTAGCGATTCTCTATAGGATGAGGTTTTTATACATTCTCGAGAGTCAGTGTCTTGTACTAAGTTGTTTAGGGGTATAACTATGATTGTGGGGGAGGTGGAGCTTCGAGTTAACCTGTTTGAATTTCTTTTAGATGGGTTTGAGATAATTGTCGGGATAGATTGGTTTGGTAGATATAAGGGAAATATAGATTGTCATCAAAAGAAGGTGTCTTTAAGAAGTCCAAAAGGAGTTAGAGTGTCATACCGAGGGTTGGTTGTGAAGCCTAAAGTGAAACTGATAGCAACAATTACCTTGAAGACGTACCCGAGGAAGGGCTACCCTATCATCTTATGTCATGAGAAGATACCATAGTTAAGGAGCCGACAACAGACAAGATTGAGGTGGTGAGTGAGTTTGATGATGTTTTTCCATATGAGATACCGGGATTACCGCCGAGAAGGGATATTGATTTTAGCTTGGAGTTGAAGCCGGGTACGAGACCGATTTCCAAGGCTCCGTATCGCATGGGACGGAAGGAGCTTGAAGATTTAAAGAAGCAGTTGAATGATCTATTGGACAAGGGGTACATTAGACCTAGTGTATCGCCGTGGGTGCGCCAGTTCTTTTTTTACAGATTAAGGATGGTAGCTTACGGTTGTGCATTGATTATCGTGAGTTGAACCATGTGACGATGAATAATAGGTATCCATTACCTAGGATTGACGATTTGTTTGACCAGTTGAGTGGAGCTGGGGTAGTTTCGAAGATAGATCTGGGGTCGAGGTATCATGAGCCGAGGATAAAAGATAGTGACATTCCGAAGACGGCGTTTCGTTCAAGGTATGGGCATTATGAGTATGTGGTGATGTCGTTCGGGTAGACTAATGCACCAGCGGTATTCATGGACCTTATGAACCAGATCTTCAGCCCATACTTGGACATGTTCGTAGTGGTATTCATTTACGACATCTTGGTCAATTCTAAGACTAACGAGGATCATGCGAAACATCTGAGGATCATGTTGGAGACCTTGATGGACAACAAGTTGTATGCTAAGTTGTCTAACTGTGAGTTCTGGTTAGAGAAGGTGACATTCTTGGGGCATGTTGTTGAAGTAAGTGTCCTCAACAATAGTGCGATCACTTAATTAAACCTCAATAATAATTATACAAAGGGATGATGAATATTATAGTCAACTGGTCAACATAAATCGGTAACGATTGGCTCAATTGAGTTTGACGTTACTGTCTTATGACGGTGGTGATCAGTTGATCCCTTGAGGTCACACCTAAAGGACAATCCCCAATCATGTACATTAATTAATTGTATAGCGATACAGATTAATTAATCCCTTAATTTGAACAGGTTTAATGTGATAATTATATCTTATTGTAATATGATTAAATAAGATTCATTTTAGTAATTTAATTGTTATATTACTAAGAATGCATTATGTTTATGAAACATTTTAGATAAGCAAAATTGATTGATTATAATTACAAATTGTTGTAGATTATATTAACCAAAAATGAGATGACCTATTTTATTTACATGTAATTATAAAATGTGACTTAAAATGTTATGTCCAATTTATTTTTTATGAAATTGCATTTAAATTAGTTAAATGTACATTTATAAGCTAAATTACATGTCACATGTCACATGTCACACTTGTGACAAATGACAAAATGCAAAAATAAAATGGGCACCCATTTTATACATGGTGCACCGGTTTTGGGGTAGATAGGGTAGTGTTTAGGTGTTGATTATTGGTCTAATTAAGAATTAAAACATAATCATAACCTACCTAAGACTAGCCCTAAGTCTATTGCTTTGTTAAGAACAAAAGGAAAAGTACCCACCCTTCCCCATGCTAGTGGTGGTTGGTCATGCTCTTCAATAAGGAGAGGTTTTTTCCTTATTCATATTTAATTTATCTCACAAGAAAGAATATGCTTATCTCTCTTAAAAACACATTTCTCTCACTAAGAAAACTTAAAGAAGTTTTATTATAGACTTGAGTTCTAATTCTCACATAATATTACTAGTGTAGTAATAAGAGTTATTTGAAATATTTTTAAGGGCTACTACAATATATACTAGTGTAGTATTTTGTAGTGTAAAAGGGGTTTGTCTTGGTGCAACTTATTAGAGAGTTCTTATACTAAGAACTTGGAGTTTATCCCTAACATTGTAAGCTCAAGAACAAAGTAGGAAGGAGTCCTTTTTTGTGCCCAAAATCCGTACAAATCAATGTAAGAAAAATGTTTCTTCTTTTCTTTGTTTTTATTTGTTATGCATGCATAAGATCCAAATAGTTTAAGGTTACACTATTAGTAAAATGTTATTAGAAATGTCTAATATTGAGTTTAACAAACTAACAAGCGGTATCAAGAGCTTTGGTTGTTGCATGCATAATCGATTTATAGTTTTTTCTAGTTAATGTAACTTAAAGAAAACTAGAAATTTGTGTTTTATAAGATAATATCACATAGTTATTTGCATGTCAATATATTCTGGTCCTAATATGATTTTAGGTCATTTTGATGATTTATGAAAATTTATATTGCTTAAATATGATTTTTAGTATTTTTATTACATTTTTAATGAGTAAAATGATGTTTAAAATGCTAAAAATAGTTAGACTGGTCTTACGACCTTGAAATGTTTACACAATATCATAAATATATTTTACTGTATGTCAAATTGCGTGTGAGGTGGACTTAATTCTCATGATTTATGATTTTTATATGATAAAATGGAATAAATAAAGGTCAAATGGTTTAAAATACTTCCGCTTCGAATATGACCATAAAATTTTAGTATGTTGTCACATGAATGTTTTATTGTTAGACTAGAAAATGTGAGACTAATGTGATTTGTCTAGCTTGATTTATGAATTTTTAATGTAAAAATGGCTTAAATAGTGACTTATTTAGCAAAGATAGCTAAAATAAATTTCATATCAAGAGAAAATTGTTCCTGGTTGTATTAATGTCCCACTCTCAGAACTAAAGTTTAAAATTTAATATGATAAATTTTCGCATGCTTTATGTATTTTATTTGATAAAACCGATAATGAGGAACCAATTTTTCTCAAAAACGATTCGAAATTTTTAACCATGATTTTTGACATTATGAGTGTCATGGAAATGTTCCAAAATGTACAAAAATTTTAAATTCAAGTTTTTAAATTATTGTAATTAAATTTGGATTTATTTGATTAAAATATGATTTTAAAAGTCTAATTATGAGCAATTTTATAACAACAAGTTGAATTATTGTCAAAAATTTAGTGATGACTAATTTTTGAGTCCTAAATCAGTTGGGGTAATTAACTTGGACTTAAATATGATTTAATTATTGTTTGGTGATTTTAAAATGGTATTATCACGCATTTCCGTAAAACAGGGTTATATACTATATAAACTGTAATATAGGGCGATTTGGCATTTAATATGAGCATGTTTTATACATATTATTATTCTGCATATTTTATTATGAATGTCATATTTTGGTTTATGTAATTTGGAATTATGTAATTTATTCTTTGTATGGCCTTAGTTTTAATCAATATTACCTGGAATGTAATGGATCATTCGATTGTAATTTATTGTGATCTCGTATCACTTTTATTTTAATATTTTATTTTAAAAATGTATAATATGAAATTATAGTAGTTTTATTATATATTTTGTAATTATTTGTAATACTGGAGTTTCCCAAAGACGGTGCCATTCGGAAAGGAGTTCCGAGAGAGACGGTGACCTTGGGAGGCGTGCTTATGAAGTTCAAGGGACCAAAGGAGTTGGTTTCTGAATTTGTAATAGATTATATGATTTTCTATTCTAGGAAAGGCCATACTAGGAATTTTATTTTATGCTTGCATTTTGTTTAATATGTTTGCATGCATTGCCAAATCGCCATAACATGACATGCATTTTTATCGAGTATTCGACCGTGTCAATTAAAATTATCGTTAATTCATCTATATAGTTCACTTAAACGAGATAGATAATAAATTGACATGACATCTCATAATAAATAATTGAGATTAAGCCTTACCAAATCGTAGAACCCATGAATCCCAATTTCTCAAGGAAGTAGGCTCGGCTCACTGGGGTGCTAAACTTGTTACGTTGGGTAAGTGGGGTAATAAAGGTTATTATTTCGAAATTTGGATTGAGCTCAACGGAAGTATTCGCAACCGTAGTCGCATGTGTTCCGGGCTTAAGATACATATTAAAGTAATATTATCGACCAAGAGTTCTAATGTAGAATCGATTAAAGAGTTAATCCACCGAATTATATTAATGAGGGATGAATCGGCTCACCGTGCCCAAGTTGATATGAATTTGGATCTCGAAATCATTTATAATAGTTGGGTAGAGGTCACTATTTAAATGTTAAAATTTGTTTAAAATGTTCACAAGTATTTAATTCGATAAATGTTGACATTTCCTTCATCTCATTTTTTGTAGTCAATATTATTTATTCGCAATGGCAACTCCAAATTCAAGCGCTCCAACTCTCACAAACGTTTCATGGCTTCGATCCTGTATGGATCGATGCAATTTAGAAAAAAATGGTGCTAATTTTGCCGATTGGGATGCGCAACTCTGCTTGGCTGCGGAAGATGACGACAAGCTTCGTTAACTTACCGAAGCCTCTCCCGAAACACCAAATGAACGGTCAACCGCCGCCGCAAGGCGAGCCTATGAGGCTTACCAAAACGAAGCCGCCGCGATCAAAAATGTTTTGATCTTCTCTATGGAGGCCGATCTCCAAAGGAGTGCCATAAAGATGAGCACGGCCTATGAGATCTATGCCAAGTTTGTGACCATGTTTTCACAAGCTCCTAGAATCATTCAATATGAGACGGCTTTCGCGTTTTTCGACATGAATCTTAAAGAGGGCCAAAAGGTTAGCCCTCATGTACTCAAATTGATTGAGCATGTCGAGACTCTCAAATTGCAAGGGGTTGACATTCCCGAACAACTCGTCATTGACCGTGTACTACACTCCTTAGGGAAAATCAAGGCATATGTGCAGTTTAGGGTAAACTACAATATGCAAAATATGCAAACCTGTCTTCACGAGTTGCACAAAATGCTTGTGCAAGTAGAGAGCGACATGGGGCTAAATGTTAGCACCACCAAGGATGTACTCCACATCAATAACAAAAGTTAGGGGAAATTCAAGAAAGGTGCAAGCAAGGGGGAAGAAGCCCTCCACCTAAAAGGCAAGGGAAAAGCTATTGAGAATAGCTCACCCAACCCTAAGAAAGGTGCCTCAACCAAGGACAAGTGCCATTATTGTAATGGCATAGGGCATTGGAAGAGGAATCGCTCCAAATAGCTGGGATATATCAAAGCCGGAAAAATTGTTTCCGTTGGTAAATTTTCATCCCTATCTTTTATGTTATGATCTCAACTTTGGTATATATATACAAGTTGTGATTCTTACCCTTTCTAATTGTAATTAGGGCACCCAAGTAAGAACAAAGGCAAGGACAAGCAAGCCTAAAGAGGCTCTTCAAGGGAAGCTAATGTAGCCACCCATGGATGAAGACATAAGGGAGCTTGGACTTATTTTGTGTTGTCTTCCTTATTTGGTTGTATTTTGTGACATTGTTTTAGAAACTCTTTATTTCCTTGTTTGACAATGGAAATTTGTTTATTTCATTTTATTAACATTTGGTTGTAATTGGATATTAGTGACTTAGTTTTCAACCCAAGTCACTTGGTTTTCAACCCAAGTCACTTGGTTTCTTGGTTTATGGAATTTTTTTCATTATAAAACTTGTCATTATACATGACTTGCTCTAATAACATAAATTATATCGACTCAATTTGATCATAATGGTATTATGATGATTGGATCATTATAATAAAAGGCTAAGAATTTGATCCTTACTTTGAAAGATCAATTGTTTAGTCAAAATTGAGTTGTTGAACTCAAAATAGGGAATCTACCAAACCAATTGGCCACACCACTTATAAAGATAGTAAATGACATGAATATGAGTTCACCTCTTTAGCTTATAGAACTAGTCTATCTCGAAGCTAAGATTAGATGTCTTTACAATAAAGTCTTCAGTAGATCATTTAAGTCATGTTGTGTTACATCTACCTTCCACACAAGTATGAGTACAAAATTGTTTGTGCTTCATAAGGCCATCTTTAAAGAAAATAGTTGTATTTTTCTACAGATAGAGTGGGAGAAAATAAGCCACAACGTAAAACTAGTTAGGAACTAGTGAGGAAACATAAAACTAGTTAGGAACTAGTGAGGAAACCAAAAGAAAGCGTTCTTAGGTTAGACTCAAGACTAGTGAGGAGACCAAAAGAAAATGTTCTTGTAATAATAAGATTATGATCTATGAAAAGGAAGTACCTAGAAATTTTCAAATTCAATTTTCTAACATAACAGACTTATGAAACTAAATAAAATCTATGCAAAGAAATGATGTACATGGAATTGTCCAATGATAAATCATTCTATAGACATGAAGATGTTTTATTTGGAGGTGTCCAATTATAGTTGCATGGATAGACATGAAAATGTTTGCAAAAGAAAAGTTAGTGCGTAACTTTGCTTAGATCCATATCATCAGTAAATAACTCATAGTAGACGTATGCAAGATACACAACAAAACCACATGTCCAAATTGGGATTTGGAATAGGATGTGTACATGACACAAGCCTAAGGTATCTACCTAGAGGTTATTATGATCTTTTATATTATGAGATATAAGAAGATTTTCACTCGAATTGTCTAAAGGGCATGTATAGAGATGAAGTTCAGTGGGAGTTAAAATTATGTATAGACATGAAGATAAGTGGGAGTTAAAGTCATGTAAAGACATGAAGTTCAGTGAGAGAAATTGTCTTCCACGTGAATGAGGTATCACTCATTGTAAGTGACGTGTTCATATTACCCTTTTGAAAGAAATGGTTGGATTTTAATAATTTAAGTTAAAGAGGGCAACATGTACACTAAAATCAAAATCTTTTGTGGAATAGAAGATTTTAGTTTGGCATTTAGAAAAGTGTCTTATATCGATAAGATCCTCAATCTATTTCAACAAGTTACATTAGGTTTTTCATGTTGATGAAAGTGGGATCACTATGAAAGGGTCATAGTCATCCACTGAACCTAAGAGTTGTTGATCACATGAATACTAATGTTTCCGCCATTAGGCCTATCATGTATGCCTTTATATGCACGTATCTAAATGTATTGTATGCTAGGAGCATGACAAGCCTGCACTGAAACTATTCAGAAAGACAACTAAACAATGACAATTTGATTGAAGTTCAGACACTTTGCAAATACTCTGTTTCTGTTTGGACTAATTGACAAAGAACTAAGATAGGACCTTAATCAAAGCACAAAGCCAATGATTGAGGGTTGAACTTTGATCCCAGCACACAGCTAAGGACCCAAGCTCACTTCCAAGCACAAAGCAAAGGAAGTTGTCTCAAGCACACAGCCAAGAGATGCAACAGAAACAAGGTTTCAGTTTTATGTTTTACTTCAAATCTGATTTGCATTTCATTAGGTAAAGGCCTTATATAGGCAACAAGGATACAACTCAGACGTTAGGAGATATCTAGGGCCACAAAGGCTTACAACATGAAACAAAATAACAGCTACAAACTTGCAGGAAAACTGACATAAAGTAGATAAAGTAGAAAAGTAATTCTAATAGGACAATCTGCCTTAATGGGTTTGTTGGGGTTGAAACTGGTGGAGGGGTGGACTTCTGAGCTTGATTCTTGAGCTCAACTGAAGTGGGATGGATGCCAAAGGTCCTTCTAAAAGGCCCTCGAGTTTGTTTGATCATAAAAGGAAAGTTTGATAGTGACATGTTAACTACTGCAAAAGGCTGAAATCTGGACAGTCTGAAGTTGTCCCTAAGCTAACTCTTTGTGTGTTTGTTTCTTGGGAGGGAAGTCCTGGGGAAAGTTGTAGAGGACCTTCCCAAGACATAGGTTTGAGGGTTGGTTAGGCTTGTTTGATTGTGTGGGGCCCCATGGACCTTGTTTAGAAAGGCTGTGATAGGCTGTTTTTGGCTGGGGGCTGTTTTTGTTGTGTTGGGCTTGTTGGGCTGTTGGCTGAGCTTTGTTGTGGCTTAGCCTTGGGAAGTGGATGGCTAGGCTTTGTTCTGGTTGTGGTGGTGTTGTCTTAGCAGGCTTGAAGTGGTTGTGGCTTGGACTGAATAGAACATTGTCATAGCTGGTCATGGTGTTGTCTGAATGGATGTTGTTGTTTTGATGTTGAGTCTTGTCTTGAGTTTGTGTCTTGTCTTGAGTTTGTGTCTTGTCTTGAGCTCGTGTCATGGCTCGTGTCTTGGCTTGGTCACATACTCCTGTTGCAACCTCCCTTTCTTGAAAAGGATTTGCCCTCAAATCTTCCTCACCTTCATCATCTGATTCACCATGGTAGGGACTCAGGTCTCCAACATTGAAAGTACCATGTACACCATAGCTTCCTGGTAGATCCACCTTGTAAGCATTTGTGCCTATCTTCTCCAATATCTCAAATGGTCCATCAGCTCTTGGCAGGAGCTTGTTTCTCCTCTTGTCTGGAAATCTCTCTTTTCTTAAATACAACCATACAAGATCCCCTGCCTTGAATTCCCTTGCTTTCTTAGGTCCCTTGGACCTAGCCTTGTACAACTCATTGGACCTTTCAATCTGCTTCTTGACTTGCTCATGAATCTGTATCATTTGCTCAACTCTTTTCTTTGCATCATAGCTTGTCTTGTTTCCTTTGACTGGTGCTAGGTCTGTAGGCATGAGAGGATTAGTACCATAAACTGTTTCAAAAGGACTTTTACCAGTGCTGCTGGAGAGGGCTCTGTTGAAGGCAAACTCAGCTTGTGCTAGCCTGAGATCCCAATCTTTCAATGACTTAGAAACAATACTCTTTAAGATCTTTCCTAGTGTCCTAATAGTGACTTCTGTCTGCCCATCAGTTTGGGGATGGTGAGAAGTACTAAACATTAACCTGGTCTTCAATAGCCTCCACAAGGTTCTCCAGAAGTGGCTCATGAACTTTGTGTCTCTATCTGAGACAATGCTTCTAGGGACCCCATGTAACTTGACAACCTCCCTAAAGTATAGTTCAGCTACCCCCAATGCATCCTCAGTCTTCTTACAAGCAATGAAATGTGCCATATTGCTGAATCTATCTACAACCACCATGATTGAATCCTTTCCCCTTTGAGTTCTAGGTAAGGCTACAATGAAGTCCATACTAAGGTCTTCCCATGGCTTGTTTGGTACTGGAAGTGGTGTGTAAGGGCCTGCTTGAAAGTGTGCCTTGGCTAGTTGACAAGATCTGCATCTCTTGAGGGCATCTTGCACATCACTGAGCATCTTAGGCCAATAGAACTGATCTTGTAAGATGTCATAGGTCGTCTGTACCCCAAAGTGACCAGCAAGGCCATTGGAGTGAACCTCTTTGACCAGTAGTCCCCTATAAGGTCCCTTAGGCACACACAATTTGTTCCCATAGAATAAGTATCCTTCTTGAGCTGTGTATTTGCTCCCTTTCTTGACTTGCCCTTCTTGATGTACCTCCCATTCATGCTTGAAGTCTGGGTCCTCTTGATAGAGCTCTTTCATAAATTCAAACCCCAACACCCTGTGCTCCATGAAGGTCAACATTACAGACCTTCTAGACAATGCATCAGCTACAACATTGTTCTTGCCTTCTATGTACTTGCTGGAGAATGAGAAGGATTGCAAGAACTCTACCCATTTGGCATGTCTGGGGTTGAGTTTGTGTTGTCCATTGATGTATTTGAGAGCCTCATGATCAGAATGAAGCACAAAAGGCTTAGGCTTCAAGTAGTGTCCCCAATGATACAATGCCCTCACAATGGCATAGAATTCCTTGTCATATGTGGAATAGTTAAGCTTGGCCCCATTTAGCTTCTCACTAAAGTATGCCACAGGTTTCTTTTCTTGAGTAAGCACAGCTCCTATGCCAAGACCACTGGCATCACACTCTACCTCAAAGAGTTTGTTAAAGTCTGGTAGAACCAATATGGGAGACTTACACAATAGCTCTTTGATCAGATTGAAGGATCTTTCAGCCTTCTCATTCCACAACTCTCCCTTCCTCATGCACTCAGTAATAGGGGCCATGATTGAACTAAACCCTTATATGAACCTCCTATAGAAAGATGCCAACCCATGGAAACTTCTTACATCAGTAACAGTTTGAGGAATGGGCCATTCCTTGATTGCTTGCACTTTCTCAGGATCAACTGCTACCCCTTCCTTAGAGATGATGAATCCAAGGAAGTAAACCTCAGGCTGCATGAAGGTGCACTTCTCTAGCTTTCCATACAACTTGTTTTCTCTTAGGACCTCAAACAACATCTTCAGATGTTGCAAATGTTCTCCCTTTGTTGAACTGTAAATAAGAATATCATCAAAGTAAACCACTCCACACTTGCCTAAGTAAGGCCTTAGGACTTCTGTCATCAACCTCATGAAGGTGCTAGGGGCATTAGACAACCCAAAAGGCATCACCAACCATTCATAGAGCCCATGTTTAGTCTTGAAAGTTGTCTTCCATTCATCCCCTGCTCTTAT
>JAIUZE010074509.1:0-11326 GCA_022085475.1 Heliosperma pusillum | reverse complement strand
GACTCGGTCATCCAAGACGCCGAGTACCCCAAATTCGGTAGAACAATTCACGAAAGAGGCGGAAAAGAGCACAAGCCTCATAACAAGCGGTACGCTACATGCAAATAACACCACCTCGCAAGTACATAACATTTGACGGCCGGGTCGATCAACGCAATGCATTCGCCTCCCAACAACGTCGTCGTATGCCCACTAACACATGCAATTAAGCAGTAGGATACCTCCTAGTTCCGACATTCCAGCCTTACGAACGTGGAGGTAGCCAAGGGAATGAGAGTACAAAGCACAAGACAAAATAATGCTCAAACCGTATCATTTGTAAAACCGACTCAAAGCGGGACATACCAAAAACCGTCACAAAACATGTGATACAAGCGAATGAAATATCATATATCCAAAACATGAATATTATAAGTCACTACGAAACATTATACGATAAACGAACCATGCGAACTATTTTAAATTAGGAGTTTTAGAAATTATAAGAGAAAAACACAGCCGTGTTCCAGGCCGGTCTGGAGGCCGGCAGCCGGTACCCCAGCTCGGAGCACAACTACACACAAAAAGCAAGTTTGGAAACTAACTAAAACAAGGGTCCACTTCAAACGGTCATAACTAGAGTTCTAGATATGCAAATGCATAAATTCTAAGTCGAGGTGATAGCTTATCCTCTTACGGTTCCAACGATAGGTCACAAGCCTAAAACAAGCAAGTAACGAAGGACATATGATCATTTTACGAAAAAAAGTCAGTGCAGTGAGTTCCCAGCCGGCCAATGGGCCGGCGGCCGGGCACTCGGTTGGGACAACATCAACCCGTGAGCAACATACACAACTCTATCATTTCCAATTCTCATAATTTACTTCTATTAACTATCAACAATCAATATTCATCATCAACAATCATCAACTAACAACAATCATCATCAATTACATAAATCCTAAGCTTACTAATCGTATTCTAAATACGAATTTTAACATAGAAACATGTAAAACACGTAAATGATACCGAGTAACCCTTCACCGTTACCCTTTTGCGTCTTTAATCGATTCTAAACCTTCCTAGTCTCCACCTACATACAATTAGATAATAAAAGATGAATATCATTCACCTTGAGAAAGACGGATAATTTTAAAAGCGAGAAAGATGGTAATTTTATTATCAATACGGATAGAGGAAGCTAAGAGGGGAAGAATAAGACGAACTTACGTGAATTTAAGCAAGAAACGAATGAGCTATGATGATTCAAAGAATGGAAAGATTATGGAGGCAAGGGTTTAATGGTTTCTTAAGGAAGAAGGAAAGTTTTGATTTGTGCTGAATGAAAAATAGGTTAAGTGGTAGTATGATATGTATAAGGAAAAAGTCAACAAAATTCAAAGTCGCCTTAAGACGGGATTCTCATGGAATCTCGCGGAAATTCCAAATACGAACTCGGAAATTCTAAATTCGACTCGAAAAATTAAATTTACGATTAAAACTATATTTCACTGAAAAGTATACGTAAAATATTTTCACTATACAAATAGGGTACATTTCCGGGTGTTATAGTGACGTTATGGTGCAGTGTATTATAACAAGACTCGTTGTGATGACATGGCGGTTTGTACCGTGGAGTCGACCCCTCGGTGAATTTGTCATAGAGGAGTAACCTGTGATGGAAGAGAGTTATAGTTGATGATACTATAACCTCGCACGCATAATGTTATAGCTTGAAGAGCTATAACTTCACTAATGTTGAGTGAAGGTTATAGCTGAAGGTACTATAACTCTGCTGAAGTTAAGTGAAGGTTATGGTTGATGATACTATAACCTGACATGCTTAACGAAGGTTATAGCTTGAAGTTCTATAACTTCACTAAAGTTGAGTGAAGGTTATAGCTGAAGTTACTATAACTTCACTAAAGTTGAGTGAAGGTTATAGCTGAAGTTACTATAACTTCACTAAGGTTAAGTGAAGGTTATAGTTTGTGGTATTATAACATTGGATGTTATATGCTTTTGTGTCTGGTGTTATGGTAACTCGAACTATAACATGACGTTTGAGGTGTAATGTTATAGGTCAAGATACTATAACCTTAGTCATTTGTGCTTTTTTCTGTGTAGTGTTATAGTTAGTTGGACTATAACGCTATGTTTGCTTATCGTATTGGTTATTCTTATTCCAATATTGTTGGACAGTCGGTTATACTGTTCTTGAGTTGAGTCGTGACGTTGTTCACGCATTGTTGGACAGTCAGTTATATTGTTCCTATGTTGAGTCGTGACGTTGTTCACGCATTGGTTAGTACAGTCATTTATACTATGCATTTGTTTGTTTGTAGTTGAATAGATGACAATAGTATCCGTTATATACTATCGGAATGAACCAGCGCTACCCTTCGGGGAGTTGTTTATTTTGGTCTATGTTCGGGATTGGTCAGAGGCAGTTCGTTATACGCTCTTAGACATATACAATAGAGTTGTTCGATGTACAGTTAATGCATCGAGTGTCTGGCCAGGTCTTAGACATATAGGCAGTGGTTATACGCTATACATAGTACCGTGGATGTAGTTCGTTATACGGTCCACAATGGATGCAGTTCGTTATACGGTCCACACCGATGGAGGCAGTTCGTTATACGCTCCATCAGCTAGAGGCAGTTCATTATACGCTCTAGCGGTTAGAGGCAGTTCGTTATATACAATAGTGTCGTTCGATGTACAGTTAATGCATCGAGTGTCTGGCCAGGTCTTAGACATATAGGCAGTGGGTATACGCTATACATAGTACCGTGGATGTAGTTCGTTATACGGTCCACAATGGATGCAGTTCCTTATACGGTCCACACCGATGGAGACAGTTCGTTATACGCTCCATCAGCTAGAGGGAGTTCATTATACGCTCTAGCGGTTAGAGGCAGTTCGTTAATCGCTCTAATGGCGTTCATTCTATTCGCTATGCTTTATAGATTGAATTGGTGACTTTATTGCTATGGATCATTAGTCACTTTTGGTCGAGTTAGTGTTTATGGTATAGGGGTTTGTTTAGTTGCATTCATTTGGTAATGATGATCTCATGGTACTTTGGTTGCACGTCATATTGTATAAATTGCTTCACATGTCTATTATGATTACTGTCTATTGTTATAGATTGTTATTAATTCAGCCTGTTGTAAACATGACTGGGAGAGCATCTATTTACTCCCGGCTGGTTATCGACCCCCATTCTCAGGTTGAAGTGGTTGCTACTTGTCTGGATGCTTTGGTTGGAGAGACTTGTGGCGAGGCGAATAAATTATTTAGGAAGCTAATCTAGTTTGAGAATATTATTAATGTATTAGTTTAGTTTGGATTTGAGTATCGATCCGATTGGTCAGGTGTTTCCGCCACCTTGACCATATTCATCTTTGTACTCTGATGGATTATTTATTATTAAGGTATTTCTTTTGTTTTAAAAATCCGGGTTGTTACATTATCCGGCTGACCCGTTGATTTTCATGATGCCACCGCATCTCTGCCGCGATTAGTTTTGTGGCATAAAGTCGTTGCAAACGCGGTCCTATTGGGAAATAAGTTAAAATATTTTTCCCAACCCTTTTGCCATTTGCATTGTTTTGTTTTTTATATCGATCTCTACCACATTTTCTACACTTATCGAGAAGACTATAATCCTCTCAAAACAACATACATCCTACTTCACACGCATCTATTTTTACATAAGGGAGTTGAAGAGCTTTAAGAATATTTTTGATTTCATAGAAGTTACGCGTCATAACATGATTTTGAGGAATAATGTCCCCTATAAATGACGCGATACCATCTACTCATTTTTGGGGTAGAATGTATTCACATTTCAAAATTACCAACCGTGAAACTGACTGCAACAAATAGAGACGACTCCCTTCATACACCGGTTGATTGGCATGTTCCAACATTTTGAAAAAGGCTATTACATTAGGATTTGGAGATTCATCAACCACTTCGGCGTCAACATTTTCCATTCTAATTTGATTTATGTTGTCGCGCAACGCATCCTCTACCATATCCCTACAAGGATTGTCAGACCTCTCCTCAACGGGAAAATTCTCACCATGGCACACCCAATCAAAATAGTCATCGCAAAAGCCCCAAAGCCCTAGGTGTTTTCGTACTTCTTGTTCGGCTAAAAATTTTCTATTTCTACACTTTACACACGGGCACTTAATTTCTATACATCTACCGTAATCTTCTTGTTTCTTAACATAATTAATGAATTCATTAACGCCCATGACAAACTCGTGCTTTAATTTTTTATTACAATCCAATCTTTCATACATCCACGCCTGTTGTACTCTTTTCATTTCAAATCTACATACACGTTTATAATTATTATTATCGACTTAAATAAATATTCAAAACAATAACAACAAGAACTAAAAGTGTACTAATAGCAACAATAACAATAACTACTAATACAACAACAACAACAAAAACAAAAACAAAAACAAAAACAACACAACCAACCTCCAACCTCCAACCTCCAACACCTCCAACAACAACAACAACAACAACAACAACAACAACAACAACAACAACACAACAACAAAAACAACACAACCAACCTCCAACCTCCAACCTCCAACCTCCAACCTCCAACCTCCAACCTCCAACAACAACAACAACAACAACAACAACAACAACAACAACAACAACAACAACAACAACAACAACAACTATCTAACATCTTCAACCTGAAAAAAAAAACAATATTTCGAGCTCATGGGGTCCTTATCTCTACAACCTAAACCCATCTTTGAATCTTTCATACCATTACTAAATACTAATCATTTAATTAATTGTTATGAGACGAAAAATTGGCAGCAGTTCCCTACAGTTCTCCAAATGCACAATGTTGAATGACTTGTCACTCTACATATGTATTCAGAGAACATTAAAGGAACTGTCAACCAAAATTAATCGTCAAATAACAATTAAAAAAATAATTAGTATTTACCACCTAAATGGCATGAAAAATTCAAAGACAGTCCCAAAACGGGGACTATTCAAGAATTACACCTAATGTATAATTCTTGAACGGGTACTAGGTCTATCATATATGAACAACACAATTAATCAATAATAATGCAAACTTAAACATAAAAATACACACAATTTGCCTTAACAACAATTTTAACAATGACAATTAAACATAAATTATATTTTTATCATAAAACTATACTAACATAAACTATACTAATTATAGTATCATAAACTATACTAATTATACTATATTAACATAAATTATACTAACATAAACTATACTAACATAAAACTATAGTAATTATACACTACTAACATAAAATTAAACTAACATATATAAAACATATATAAGTATATTAATAATTATAACAATTTGAAGAAGGGAGGGAAAGATGGGGTGGGGCCATTGTAGCCGGGGGTAGAGGGGGTGGCGCCGGCAAGGAGGGGGTGGCGCCGGAGGGAGATTTGGTGGTGGGGCCGGCAGAAGAAGAGAGGAGAGGAATAAGGGAAAGAGAAGATATAAGGGGGAAGGGGAAAAGGAGGAAAGGGGAGGGGGTGGGTGGCCTCGGCAAGGGGAAGGGGTGGGTGGCGCCGGCAAGGGGAGGGGTGGTGGCGCCGGGAAGGGTAGATCTGAAAAAAGCCAATTTAAAGAAGAGGGAGAGAGAGAAAGAGGGGCGTACCTATAGGGTAGATCCGGTGGTGTAGGTGCGGCTCCGGTGGTCTGGGGTTGGGTTGGCGTCGGTGATCTTGGGGGTGGCTCCGGTGAAGGCGATGGACGATTTGGTGAAGGCGTTGTTTTGGGATTTACTAAACGAAACACGGGAAGAAGAAGAGAGCGTTGTGTGGGTATATCAAAAAATACTGCGACGGAATTTCCGTCGCAATTCGATCGCAATATATATTAAAAATTCTTGCGACGGAAATTCCGTCACAAGGAAACTGCCACTTGTCCCTTTTTCAGCTAGAATATTTAAGTCAATAACTTGACTTTGCGACGGAATTTCCGTCGCTAATTCTGTCGCAAGTTTTCACTTCTGCGACGGACTAGCGACGGAAATCCCGTCGCAGACGTTCCCGCCATGTGAAATGTCTAGGCGCCATGGCTGAAAACTCTGCTACGGAATTTTCGTCGCAAGTATGAATTTCCGTCGCAGGATCAGTCGCAATGTCTCATTTGCTACGGTATTTATGTTCGTCGCAAATATTCCGTCGCTAATGAAGCCCAAGGTTAGTCAAGTGGCTCAGTGTAACTTGACAAAGACAAAACCATATCGTATAAGGTTCTGTTTCTCTATTGAACAACACCTTATCTCATAATGTGTGTTAGAGAAGTTAATTCGTGAAACTATTTCACTATACTTTTTGTGAAAATCAAAGTCAATACTTAGATATTTCTTGTTACGATTTGGTCGTAAGTCCTTGATCTAATACTCTTGGTGATTAACTACTTCACATTGAAGCTCTTTGAACTTTTCAAAGATTTCTCTTAGCACTTCATTAAGTAGAATCAAACACAATTTTTACTTAAATCGTCGGTAAATAAAGTGAAGTAGTCATAACTATCTCTGGTTGTGATTGTTATTGGACCACAGATACTATTATGTAATAGGGCCAATAAATCACTAGTTCGATTTCCTTTTCAATAAAAAAAAAGGGCACGAATCATCTTGCCTTGAATACAAGATTCGCACACACCATAAGATTCAAAATCAAATGTTTTAGGGATACTAGTCAATACTAGCCTCTTAATGTGTTACATAATCAAGAATTAAGATTAGATCTGGGTCACCAATTTTGAGCCTTTTACAATCTATATGACAAGTAATTTCTAGTTTAGGTCAAGAATATAATTACCTTTGATTGGTATGGCATAACCATTGACCAAGTATAGGCATAAAAAGATACAACGTTTGTTCTATTCACAAAAGTGAAACACTTGTGTCGTATACTAAAGTTGATACTATATTCTTATTTAGAGGTTGTGTACATAATAACTTTTATTAAAGTAAACTTCTAAATCCAGAACTAGATTGAGCACATTATAAATTGTATACGTCTCTATAGAAATAAAAACTACAATAGTTCTATTTTCCTTGTAGGTCGACATTTAATCATGGCTAGTCGTTGCACGAATCATTATTATATGTATCGAATACATTGATGAGAACCATAGTAGGTATCTAATACCCAAAAATTGCATTTAGCAAAATAAATGTCGATCATATAGATATTATGAGTGAAAATACTTTTAGTTATGGTACACCCAATTTCTAATTCTTTAGAAAACTTGGGGTAGATTCTTTTCTAGTATCTTACACTGTAATAATAGAATCATCAAAAGTTGGGTTCCACACCTTGCTTGGGTTTGACTTTGCTATTCAAAAATAGTCTTGCCTTTTGCCCTCGCCTTGTGCCAACATCGTGCCAACCTACTCTTGAATTTCGCCTATTCTTAACAATTAAGAATAAAACATCCCTCTTAGCGCTCCCACTCACTTTCATGAATCTATACTTAGACAAGTAGATTAGAATTATTATGAAGATTATTCTTTATTTCATTCATGGATTTACCTTCAAAAGGATAAACCTTTCATGAAGTGACTACGGTATTTGGTTACACACGATTTCAAATAAATCAAGTAACCTAGTCGTCCCAACTGATTTGGCCTCTTTTGAGGTAAGCCTCGATAAGGAGCATTATGACGACATACCAAAAGATATAAATATTTTCTTTGAAGCAAAAAGATTGATGCACCATTGTAATAAGAAGACGTCATTTTAAAAACTCAAAATGACTTTGACAAAGTGTGACATATTCGTATACTCTTCATAAGAAATATTTGCAATGGTGAATATGAGGATCAAAAGGAAAAATTCATTTTGTCTTTAGCTATGGTGGTTTAAACGGAGATTTAAATCGCAATCAAAAATGCTACCGTATAAATTAATAGAAACTCCTTTCCACGATTGAACGGATTTACAAGTTTGTAGAAGGATAAAATATTTGTCATTGCGCGAATAAAATAAATATCAACGGAAAATTAACATTCATTTCTTATATATAATTCACTTGTAAAACAATTTATAACAAGTCACTCATACAATGACCCCTCACGAAATTATAAAAGTGCTTCCGAGACCCGCATTTTAGATAAAAAATGAACATATTATGCCACTTTTATGTAATAAACGGTATGTCAACATTTTGACTATTCTACCCCTGGAACTCTCGGTCGACGAATTTCTACCAAATTCATCTCCTAGTTCGGAATAACGCTTATCCCGTTGAGTCCAACCCAATTTAGGTGTGTGATCGCATCACCCTACTTACCCGAGGTAAAAAAAAGGTCCACGTTGTGGTTGCCCTTATAAACACGGGGTTCATAGATGCTTCAATTGGTAAGGCTAAATCTCAATTTATTTTAAGTTATGTGAGAGGTCTTGTCAATTTAATTATTAATTCCCCATAAGTGAACTAAGTCGGTGAATTTTGAATAACGTTGAATTGGCAATCGAGAAATAAAAATGCATGTTGGCGATTTTGGCATGAGCGGAAAATATAAAGCAAGCAATTAACAAATAATAAATCCTAGTATGGCCACCTAGCTAATCTAATTAACTATGTTGCATTATGTGTATTGATGATGACAAGTCCTCGATCACTAGCTTGGTTGATTGCTTTGTGTATGGTTTAGAGAGGTTGCAGGAAACAAGAGATATGTTGAATGATTGAAGGATTGAGAGCTGAAGAATTGAAGCTTTGTTGAAAGTCTTGCGTCTAGAAATTGTAAGAGTGACTGACTTTGAGCTTTACAAGTCAGAGCTGTTTTGAAAAGTTTCTCAAAATGTTCAAATCAACTATGATCATTGATATCCAATCAAAATTCGTTGAGAATATTTTTCTTAAATATTTTGTGTGAACTTAAGAAATATTTTATTTGCTAAGTTATACGTATACTCTTTCAGTTTTGGAAAATCAAGAAAATATTTTGTTAAAATAAAAAGTCTATCTTTTGTGCCCTAAAATATAAGGAAGATATTATGGAAGATATTTTATCTTCTAAAATATACTTTCCTTGTTTTATGAAACTCTCAAGATTTTAGTGTTATTTAAGTAGAGAGTTTTATTTTGAGTAGGGCACTCCTTGAGCAAGAAAATCAAAACGTTAAACTGAGCAAACTTTTTGAGCTTCTATTTTCTTTGAAAATATTTTTTAGAAAACTTGTTCTTATATTGGATATCAAGGTGCTTGAAAGTTAAGTCATCTATTAAGCTATTTTTTTCTCCATTGTTCTAACTTGTGAACCATATAAGGAGACATAGAGGTTGTAATTTTCAATTTGTGAGAGAGAGTTTTTGGGGTACGGGTTTGTACTTGAGTTGCACGATCGGGTTGATCGTGGGGGTCTTCTTGTAATCAGGTTGATTTATTAAGAAGATATTAATAAGAGAGATGGTGGACGTAGACCTTTAGAGAGTAGCTCGAACCACTTAAAAATCGTTGTGTTCTTCTTTTATTTGCTCGTTACTTTTCATTCTCGTCTTTAATCTCAATTGGTAATTGGTCAGAATCAGTACTGCACAGAACTTATTGTTTTAAACAGTACGCTGAACAGTTTAATTTGCTTGTGTACTGTTTCTGCAGCGATCAGTTTCGAGTTGTGTGGTTTAATTTTTAAAAGGGTACTTAATTCACCCCCTCCCCCTCTTAAGTATAGAATATATAAACTCAACAAATGGTATCAGAGCCTCGTGCTCTTGATTGCTTTACTGCAAAGAGTTTGATCCTTTTGAGTTTAATTTTTGTTTATCTCGCTTAAATGAATTCCAGATCCGTCAAATGTCCTGTCTTTGATGGCACAGACTATGGCTGGTGGAAAAATAGAATGATGCATTTAATTCAAGGATTTGACTATGAATGTTGGACAATTATTGAAAGTGGCCCTCTTGTTATTACGACCACCGATGCAAAAGGTGTTGAAAGTCCCAAAGCAAGAGCGGCCTACACTGCCGATGACTATAAGAAGGCAGGAAAGAACGCTCGAGCAATATCCCTTCTACAATCTGGCCTTATAAATGAGGAGGCTGGCCGTATTGCTGGTTGTAAGACGGCTAAGCAAATTTAGGATACTCTCGAGTTAGCCCACGAGGGAACACTACAAGTGAAGAAACTTCGTATTGATCTTCTAATGCAAAAATACGAGGCCTTCAAAATGCAAAACGATGAATCAATTAAAAGCATGTCTTCTCGATTTTCAAGCATAACTAATGAACTTTCAAATCTTGGTCGCTCTTTTCAAACTGAGGACATTGTCCGTAAAATTTTAAGAAGCTTAACCAAGAGATGGCTAGCTAAGGTCACTGCCATTGAAGAAGGCAGGGACTTAACCACTCTCACCTATGAAGCCCTAATGGGATCTCTTATGGCACACGAAATTGCTCTTGATGATGCCGAAGAGAAACCCAAGGCTAAGGGGTTAGCTTTGAACGCCTTCTCAAGTGACAATGAAAGTGATCTTGAGGAGGAGGTTGCGTTGTTGTCTAAACGTATTGCAAAAATAATCAGAAAACAAAACCATGGAAAGTTCGAAAATTTCTCATCAAATAAATCTGTTCCTTCGTCATTCTCAGCTTCATCATCTCGTTCTATGTCTAGAATGGGATGTTTTTGTGATAACCCTCGCGAATACGAAAATAAAACATACAAGCATGTGATTTAAATAGCGGAAAATACGGTATTTTAAAAACCTTTTTACATGCAAAAAGAAAATACGAGTAGTGTCAAATATTATAAACTAAAGTATGAAATACAACGAAGAGACGAAGTCTCTCAAAATGTTATCCAACAACAAGGTTATTAGCAACTAGCTAAAATCGTCTAGAGGTGTTTCAATCCAGGGACCACGCCCGCTAGCTCACACCCGAACCCAAAATACCACAAGCAAAAAGCCATCCAATCAAGCAACCTGTTCATCCATGAAAAACATGAACGCCACAGTCAGTGGGGAGTAACTCCGGGTTCTCCCAGCCATATCACATTAAACGTACATAGAAGGAAATACAAAAGTAGAAGCATGCATATATAGATATACATGTGAAATACGATAAGGATAGATAGACAATTCAATATATAATGATAAGAGCATATGAAGTACAAGTCCAAATCCATCATGTTATACAAAGACTCGGGGAAGACACTCTTAGGCAACCGAATACGCTCACTATGGCTTACATCTCACCGTTAGCGGTATAAGTTTGATAAGATTGAGACTTGACAAACAAACCATGCCAAGTCATTCAATGATCAATCATATAATCATTCAT
>JAIUZE010074508.1:0-39020 GCA_022085475.1 Heliosperma pusillum | reverse complement strand
TGTTACTAATGCGGTCGTCTCTTCTTTAAATTCGGGAGAAATCCTTAAAGAAATGAATCGTACTTTCATCACCCTTATTCCGAAATGCGACAATCCGGAATCGGTTGAAGATTTCAGACCTATCAGCCTTTGTAATGTGATAATGCGGATTATTACAAAATGCATTGCAAATAGACTCAATAGAGTTATGGGCTATATTATAGGCAACTTTCAAAATGCTTTTATTCCGGGAAGACAGATAAGTGATAACATCCTCCTAGCTCATGAAATTATTAAGAAGATCAACTTAAAAAAGAAAGGTAGAGGCGGACAATGTGCTCTCAAAATTGATTTAAATCAAGCATTTGATAGGGTTCAATGGCCTTTCCTTCTCAAATTCCTTTCAGCTTTTGGCTTTCCACCAAAGTTGACTAAGCTTATTATGAATTGTGTCTCAACGGTGTCATATGAAGTTCTTATCAATGGAGTTCCCCAACAACAATTTCGCCCGTCTTGTGGTCTTAGACAAGGTGACCCGCTTTCACCTTTTCTCTTCATTTTATGCATGGAGTCGTTATCCGCCAATCTTGTAAAGGCGCATGAAAATGGTTTGATTAAAGGTATAAAAATGGGAAGATTTTCACCATCTATCACTCACCTCCTTTTCGCAGATGATGCAATTTTCTTTATCCGCAATGGAAAAAATGGCCTTGCTAATGTCAATTGTGTCTTGAATAATTTTTGTAACGCTTCAGGTGAAATGGTAAACAAAAAGAAATGTGGTATGATTTTCAGTCCTAACACAACTCTACGTGATATATCTACGGGGTTGAGATTATTCGGCATCCTTAACAATAGAGGCATTGGAAAATATTTAGGAATCTCAACGGATTTTGAGCACTCCAAGCGAAATATTTTTGACGGCCTGACTGAGAATATAAGAAAGAGAATCTCTTCTTGGAATGGTCTTTTTCTTTCTCCAGCTGGTAGACTGATGTTGATCTCCTCAATCCTATCCACCCTCTTAAATTTCTTCCTATCGGTCTTCAAAATACCGGTAAGTGTGTCAAAGAGAATTAATTCTCTTCTCTCACATTTTGGTGGGCAGGGATAAGATCATCAAAACCTATCCACTGGTGCAGCTCTAATTTCTTAAGCTTCCCTAAGAGTCGTGGCGGGCTTGGTATTAGGAATATTGGTTGTTTCAATCAAGCTCTCCTTGCTAAACAGGCTTGGAGATTAGCTAAAAACGATCAAAATTCTATCTTTGTCAGGGTCTTCAGGGATAAAATCCTAAATAATGACCTCCATATTAACCTTCAGCCCATCAAATCTGAGGCGAACATGTCCTGGGCCTGTAAGGGATTAAGAAAGGGTATGGAACTTATTTTACAAAATATGGGATGGAAAATAGGACGTGATTCTACTGCTTCGATTTGGAACACTAAATGGGTGAATGGAGCAGAGCCCCCGCCTGGGGAACTCATTTCTCCACCACCGGGTTTTTCCAGGTCAAATCTTATGGTCCGCGATCTTATCCATCAATCGGTCGGATGGAATGAACAACTTGTTTCTGATATTCTCGATGAGGATTGGAAAAGGAGAATCCTAGCTATACCAATCCCTGGTAATCGAATTAGGGACGTACCATATTGGACTCTTACAAGATCTGGAATCTACTCTGTTAAAAGTGGTTATGGTATTGCTCTTGAATGTCTCCAAGAAAAGATTAGTACTAATAAAGACAGATCTCGTATTGGGCCTAAGGAAAAATCCTTTTGTAAAAATCAACTCTGGAACCTTCCTATCCCTCATTCTTGGAAAATTTTTATTTGGAAGATCATAAAAAATACCTTACCAGTGGGTTATGAATTCCATAAAAGGAAAATAGAATTGGCCTACAACTGTCACTTTTGTAGCGGAGTTACCTCAATAGAAACCCTAGAACACCTCTTCAGAGATTGTCAATTCCTTCAAAAAATATGGAGGTCTTCCAATCTGGGGATTCGAACCGAAAATGATTCCCACTTTTCCTTCAGAACCTGGATTATCAACATGCTTTCCTATTTTTCTCGGGTAAAAAATTCTGAAGAACAAGTTATTTTCTTTATTGCAACCATAAGAGGTATCTGGCTCTCCAGAAACGAATGCCTCTTTAGGGGATCAAATCCTTCTCCAGTCTCAATCTTACTCAGATCCAGCGATAGCTCCGTCTCGGCCGCTGCTGCTTTGGTCTCCGCTAGATCTTCTTCACGGGTAATTAATCATATGCAGGAAGGGTTAAAAAATATGATAAGAGACTCCTACCCTATGCCTTATGTGGGTCTTGGATCCTCTTGTTGTGTTATTCGTATTAAGGTTGATGCGAGCTGGATGGCTAACCTGCGCTCTGCAGTTGGGTGGGTCCCCTATGATAATAACAGTATCTTCCATAAGGATCAAAAGAACCTGTGGGCAGAATGACCCTTACAAGCGGAAGTCACTGGTATTAAGGATGTCCTCATTTGGTGTCGTGCTCATAATTTTCTTCATGCTCACGTCCTGTCGGACTGCCTTCAACTTCTTCTTCAAATATATAATGTTGAGGAAGGGCATCACGAGGTCCAAGGGATCCTAGATGATATCCGTCAAATAGGCTTATCATTTCATTGCTTATGTTTCAGCTATATACCCCGCTCCCTAAATAAAATTGCTCATGACCTTGCTAAAAAGGCTATGATTATGTAAAACTCTTCTTTACTGTTGCAAAAAAAAAACATTTTAATTACCAAATTGAGTCTTATTTAATCACATTACAATAAGTCATTAAATTCTTACTCACAAATAAAATTTGTTCAATTTAAGGATTTAATTAATCTATATCGATATACAATTAATTAACTTTACAATTATGGGAATGGTCCTATAGGTGTGACCTTAAGTGATCAACTGATCACCACCGTCATACGACAGTAACGTCAAACTCTAACAAGCCAATCATTACCGATTAATGTTGAATAGTTGACTATAATATCCATCATCCCTTTGTATTCTTAATATTGAGATTTAATTAAGTGATCGCACTATTGTTGAGGACACTTACTCCAACAATACCCCACTTGTCCGAGACAAGCGTGCGTCACTAATTCTCTTGTCCTATTACAATCTCCCACTCAATGCAAGGTGTCTAGCAGGTCGTACTTGCATTTGATCATATCATGAGTGGTTTCCTCGATCTGGAGAGTAACTGTCTAACCGAAATCATCTACCATAGATACATTCCGAGCGTGGCCACGCATTTTCAGCTTACTTCTCCTCGAGTGGCCTTTAGATTTTAAAAGGATTTAATTAATCTATATCGATATACAATTAATTAACTTTACAATTATGGGAATGGTCCTATAGGTGTGACCATAAGTGATCAACTGATCACCACCGTCATACGACAGTAACGTCAAACTCTAACAAGCCAATCATTACCGATTAATGTTGACCAGTTGACTATAATATCCATCATCCCTTTGTATTCTTATTATTGAGATTTAATTAAGTGATCGCACTATTGTTGAGGACACTTACTCCAACAATATCCCACTTGTCCGAGACAAGCGTGCGTCACCAATTCTCTTGTCCTATTACAATCTCCCACTCAATGCAAGGTGTCTAGCAGGTCGGACTTGCATTTGATCATATCATGAGTGGTTTCCTCGATCTGGAGAGTAACTGTCTAACCGAAATCATCTACCATAGATACATTCCGAGCGTGGCCACGCATTTTCAGCTTACTCCTCCTTGAGTAGCCTTTAGATTTTAAAACAACCCTGACAAAGGGGTGGACAATTTCTATCGCACTATTCCCTCCGAATAGCCACAGCTTATCATGACCCAAAAGATTCCCATTTGACCCCAGTTACGAAGGTCGTAGAGCATAAACCAAAGTCACTCTGAAACTATGCCACCTTAGGCGAAAAGTCTTTTGTCAAAGAATTGACTCAAATAAAAATATTATAGTAGCTCTTGCCACGACCAGGCTACAAGAGTTGCCAGAACTCTATAAGCGATCACTTCCCGACAGAGTGTCTCACACAGTCTGCCTATGTGATCGATTGGTCATTCCTATGACTCTATGACACTTGAACTTACCATCAATCGCACCACAATCTAGTCACTTCGAGATGTCACCTCATATAAGTGACTATGGGTCAATTCTATGTTAATCAAGTTCACTTTAATGGTGTCCAACATTGTCTCTACAATCCATTTGGATATAACAAAGTTACAAATAAAAAGTTTAAAAGATACTCCCTCCGATCCAGACCAATGGTAACACTTACCATAAACGGACGATCCACACCAATGGTAACATACTTTATTTGGCCCACAACATTACTAAATTATCCTTATTCCTATTTGATATTTACACAAAATGCCATTACATGGCCCACCTACCAACCTCACAATTAAACCCACAATTACATGATCCACCTACTTTTTCCTTTTTTACCCCTCCTTTTTCCACCTTTTCTTAAATACTCCATTTTCCACCATGTTACCATTGGTGTGGATTGGAGGGAGTATAACTCAAACGATAAAAGTGATTATCATATATGATCAATAAAACACATTTTTATTTCATATCTCATAAGCTAATACAAATTTGGCATGCGTTTAAGACTCATGGAAATAACATGTTGGTCATGCTTAGCCTGCGATAAGGGCTTGGTTAAGTGATCAGAAATGTTATCATTTGTTCCAACCTTACATATCGCAATTTCCTTCCTTTCAATGTAATCTCTTGATCGTGCCTGTCGCAAGCCCGATACAAAGATAAATTACCCAGACTAGGCTAATAACAAATTAATGTAATTAGGGAAGTAGGGGTCGATCCTCAGGGAGATGGTGTTTCCTATGGATTGTGATTCGTCTCACAATTGAGTTTTATCTAATGATTCTCTGGGTATTGAAATTTGTGATGTCTAAACTAACGAATGGCATAAAAACAAAATAAAAACAAACTGAAATGAAAACGATAAAGCAAATGATAAATTAACAATAATGAGAAGCATCTAGGGAAATAGGTTCACACATGTAGATTGACATATTGATGAAATTGGATTTAGGATATGCAAATAATTCATTGAGCGTTCGTAAGAATGGTGTGTTCATTACAATCATAGATCAGATGGTCTAGCAGGCTTTTAGTGCGATTTACTAGGTCTTAATCCACTATGTCACGCTTTGTCTATTCAATTCCTGTATATCTACTTTGGAAAAGAATTCCACACTAGTCAATGATTGTGATCAAGAATCGTCAACTATCGTTAAAGTCCAAACATGCATAGACACAATGTTTTAAAAGCACAATTTCTTTTATCCAATTATCATCTTTTAATCAATCTAACATGGCTACCCTACACCCTAGAAAGGTGACTACTCACTCATGATTATGTTGATATTAACAATGAAAGTTAAGATAGGCATATTTAGTTGATTTTAACAATAATTTAGACTCTCTATGTGGCGATAATAACGACGCTATATGACAATCTAAGAAATGAAACTATGATTATAACAACATAAAAACGAATCTAAATGATACGAATAGAAAATAACAATCAAATGGAAAACAATAAAGAACAATAAACAAAGGATAAATTAGGAGTACCTAGGTGACGATCAACAATGATAGTGATAACGATAATAGAAATCCCTTGCATAGAAATACCGTACCTTGAATTACAACTCTTGAACCCAACAAAGTAGATACAAAATATTGGAATTCTATTTGAACTAAGCTAATGTTTTGATAGGAAATGGACAGAAATGAACTAAGAACAAAAGGCAAAAGTAGAAGATAATCTAAACTAGAAAGACTAAAACTAAAGAGAAAACTAATAAGAAGATTGTGTTAGATAGTGTGAGATAGCTTGTATGAGATGAAGGGCTTGGAGCATCTATTTATAGTATTAGGGTTTCGTGGAGAAGAGGTCGGGCATTAAATACACAAGACAAATTTAGGAAGAAGGAGCCGCAATGCTTGGATCAGCACACATCCCCGATCGGGTACACCCTTACCCGATCGGGTAAGTTGTCTTCTGGAAGCTCTTGACTAACGCTTCATCTTCCTTTGCTTGACTTGACTTCCAACATCCCCCTTGACTTATACAATCGGGTTTGTTGATAGGGTATGATGTAAAGCGATGAATTGTCCCGTCTAATTGATCGGTCTTCCGACAACTACGAAACCGTCTTTGCTTCTTCTCTCTCTTAATTTAGCGAACCTTCTTTAAATGCCTTACACATGGTCAAGCTTTCTTCTTTGAATCGTCGGGTTCTAGGCAAATGCTCGAGAATATAGAAAAAGGGCGTAGAAACGTCACTTTCCCTACAAAACAAGTTAGAACACAGGAATTCGCCTAGAAGACGATATTAGCTCATAAAATGGCTTAACAAAGCACAAATGACATACAAAACCGAGCTAAAGTGGGGGTTAAAATCATACAAATATTCACTTATCAAACTCCCCCAAGCTAAACCTTTGCTTGTCCTCAAGCAAACATAACAAACAATACCAGGACAAGGTTGCAAGCATTGGCTACTATACCATCAAGAAACAAATCTCAACATAAAGCTTTGAAAACATAATGAATCATAACCCAAAAGCAACGTGGGCAAGAATGATACATAAACATGGCTGAGATTTACATAACGGCGTAGCACAAAGAATTTCACTACAGAATTTCGGCTCTTGCATGATCTTTTGACAAATGGACTCTCATTGTACACTCGAACACTCAATGTATAAAAAAGGTGATTTCTTTATGTGTAAATGTTTTTGAGACACTCACCTATCTACGACTTATGAAAGTGTGTCCACAGTCTAATATGGTAAACAATTCAAAACGCAAGTCAAAGATCACAATGCATATAGAAAAGAAGCCGAAAAATAAGAAGAAGGCTTTGGGAAATGGGTGAAAGGTGGACAAACAGTTATGGTCATGTGAAGGTTATAGTGAGCTAGCAACTGACCAATGATAAATGAATACTCAATCCAAACTTTCGATTAATTCCCACAAAACGAACGATGAAGCCAGAAGCAACAGATTGGCTTATTACACACTAAACAAACAAGTAAACTCCTTCTAATTATTGAATTGACATTTCTTAGGAGATACTCATAACTTCTTCTCTTATTGCTTTTTTCTTTCTTTTTCAATTCTATTTCTTTTTTTCCTTTCATTTTTTTCCTTCTTTTTCAATTTCTTTTGAACAAAACTTCACTTCTTTGAACTTTTCGTCTTCCAAATTCACTTTGACAGATAAGAACAAATCTTCTCAAAAGAGCACCCATACACCATAGTCTAGCTACTAGCTCAAAAGGTAGGCAGTTTTTGCATGTAGCTGTTGTTTTGTAAAGCACTTGTATGAAGGGGCTAATTTTGAGGGGCAAATTAAAGTGAAAAAGGCTTCAAATCTTAGTGAATCATGAATGCAATGCTTATAGAAATGAAATGAGAACCATACTTATGCGTTTTGACATGACACACATCACAAGGAGAACTATACACACCTAGATGAGATTGGGTATGGATGTACCAGTCTAAGGAGGTTCTACCTTACAATATATGTAGTTTGCCAAATGTCAAGATCAAGCGTACTCATCTGTAGATTCATTCCATGCCTACTGTGTACAAGACTTCTCCATGTATGCAAAATTCAATGAATATTGAATCATTATCTTTTGAAAGCTCTAAGGTTGGGAAAATGTAACATGATAGCATAGTAAACAAGCAAGCAAAGCATGAAAAGCATTCAATTGTGTTCAAAATTTAAAAATCTTCTCTCTAAAATCTTCTCTTTCTTATTCAAAATTTGAAAAATATAACTAAAATGCAAAATGGGAAAATGCAATCCCTCCCCCAAGCTAGACACCACATTGTCCTCAATGTGAGCACAAAAACCAAATATGCAATGAGATGCTTAATGGGAAGAAAGGAAAAATGAAAGAAGAATAGAGTGTACTAGCCAGTGCGGATTCCCCCAAGCTAGCCTTTTGGACTTGACAAGGAAGGTCGTCAGAGATTCTTCAAAAACTCTTTCATCTGCAAAGAAATCTAACAAAACAACGTAAAAGGGAAAAACAAAAATGCAAAAAGGGAAAACACGGGTTGCCTCCCGAGAAGCGCTTGTTTAACGTCTTGCTCGACGAATTTTTCTATAAAATCATTGGGTTGGGGATGGACGCTCCGTATAGACAATATCTAAACATCCGATGATAGAATTGCTATAGTAGAGTTTCAGTCTGTGTCCATTAACTTTGAATTTCTCACCATTGCTAGTCATTAGTTCCACATAGCCGTACTTGCTCACATATGTGACAGTGAATGGTCCAGACCATCGTGATCGAAGTTTTCCCGGAAAAATTTTCAGACGGGAGTTGAAAAGAAGTACTTGGTCACCGACATTAAACTCTTTCTTAATTATCCTCTTGTCGTGCCAACACTTCGTTTTCTCTTTATAGATCCTAGAATTCTCATAAGCTTGCAAACGAAATTCTTCTAGCTCATTGAGTTGCAAAAGTCTTCTATCAGCACTAAGCTTAGTGTCTAAGTTGAGTTCTTTGATAGCCCAGTAAGCTTTGTACTCTAACTCGACAGGAAGATGACAGGCCTTTCCATAAACCAATCGATAAGGAGATGTTCCAATCGGGGTTTTGAAAGCTGTGCGATAAGCCCACAAGGTGTCATCGAGCTTATTACTCCAGTCAGTTCTAGATCTTGAGACTACTTTCTGAAGAATTGTTTTCAACTCTCTATTTGAGACTTCTACTTGACCGCTGGTCTGAGGGTGGTAGGCTAATCCTGTCTGTGATACACACCATATTTGGCAAGCAAAGTGTCTAACTGCTTTTCTCCAAAATGAGTTCCTCGATCACTAATCACGGCTCTGGGTACACCAAAACGTGGAAAGATGATCTTCTTAAATAGCCGTATCACAGCTCTAGCATCATTGGTGGGAGTGGCAATTGCTTCTACCCATTTAGAAACATAGGAACAACGACTAAGATGTAACGATTTCCGTTAGAAGAAGGGAATGGTCCTTGATAGTCAATACCCCAGACATCGAATATTTCAACTTCTAATATGCCGTTTTGAGGCATTTCATGTCTCTTGGATATCTGACCCATTCGTTGACAAGCGTCACAAGCCATAACAAAGTCTTTTGAATCTTTAAACATCGAGGGCCAGAAAAACCCGGATTGCAAGACTTTGGCTACGGTCTTGGACGGACCATGATGACCACCAAAAGCAGATGAGTGGCATCCTTCTAAAACTCCTTTAACTTCCCACTGGGGGATACATCGTCTATAAAGACCATCAGAACACTGCTTGAAAAGATAAGGATCATCCCAAACGAAGAATTTTGCATCATGCAAAAATCGTTTTCTTTGGTTATAAGAAAGGTCAGAAGGTAGCTGTCGACTGACAAGAAAATTGGCCATATCAGCATACCAAGGAGAAGAGTCAGCAATCGCCATTAATGAATCATCAGCAAACGAATCATTAATTGGTGTTGGCAATCCTATTTCAGTTACTCTTATCCTTGAAAGATGGTCAGCGACTACATTTTCTGCTCCTTTCTTATCCCGGATCTCTAGATCAAACTCTTGAAGGAGTAAGATCCATCGGATAAGTCGAGGTTTTGCCTCTTTCTTTGAAAGCAGATATTTCAAAGCAGCGTGGTCAGTGTAAACAATGACTTTCGATCCTATAAGGTAAGAACGGAATTTGTCTAAAGCATAGACAATGGCAAGAAGTTCTTTTTCAGTAGTGGCATAGTTGATTTGGGCAGGATCTAATGTTTTACTAGCATAGTAAATTGCATGAAGGAACTTTTCCTTTCTTTGCCCTAAAACAACTCCAACGGCATAATCACTCGCATCGCACATAAGTTCAAATGGAAGATTCCAATCAGGTGACTGGATTATAGGTGCGGTGATTAGAGCGCGTTTGATTTTGTTGAATGCCTCAAGGCATTCCTTCGTGAAATTAAAAGGCGCATCCTTAAAAAGGAGCTAAGTCAGGGGCTTGGCTATTTTAGAAAAATCTGTAATAAACCGTCGGTAGAAACCGGCGTGGCCAAGGAAACTCCTGATTCCTTTTACATTAGCAGGTGGTGGCAGTTGTTCAATAACTTGGATCTTAGCTCGATCCACTTCAATACCTCTTTCAGAAATGATGTGTCCTAAAACTACACCTTCGTTCACCATGAAGTGACACTTTTCCCAGTTGAGAACAAGGTCGACTTCTTCACAGCGTTTCAATACCTTGGATAGATTTGTCAAACAATTATCAAAGGAAATGCCATAGACGCTAAAGTCGTCCATGAATACTTCCATGATAGTCTCAACAAAATCGGAAAAGATACTAGTCATGCAACGCTGGAAAGTTGCAGGTGCATTACACAAGCCAAATGGCATTCGGCGATAAGCAAAAGTACCATAGGGACAGGTGAAGGTGGTTTTCTCTTGGTCCTTAGGGTGGATAGGAATTTGGAAAAATCCTGAGTAACCATCTAAATAACAGAAATATTTGTGGCAAGCTAACCTCTCTAGCATTTGATCAATGAAAGGCAGAGGATAGTGATCTTTTCTAGTTGATTGATTCAACTTTCTGTAGTCAATACACATACGCCATCCCGTCACAATCCTTGTGGGGATGAGCTCATTCCTTTCATTCTTGACTACTGTTGTTCCTCCTTTCTTGGGAACAACTTGGACAGGGCTAACCCATTTTGAGTCAGAAATTGCATAGATTATGCCAGCATCTAGTAATTTCATAACTTCAGCTTTAACTACTTCTTGCATGTTGGGATTAAGACGGCGTTGACCTTGAACACAAGGTCTTTGGCCTTCTTCTAAGTTAATTCTATGCATGCAAAAGTCGGGGCTTATGCATGTGAGGTCTTCAAGTTTATAGCCTATTGCCTTTTTATGTTTTCTCAAAACAATCAATAGTGAGTTTAACTGATTTTCATCTAGAAGAGCACTCACTATGACCGGGCAATATTCAGACTCATCTAAAAAAGCATATTTTAGATTTGAGGGAAGAGGTTTAAGTTCAGGTTTATGTACTTCTGCCTTGGCAGGAGTATCAATTAAGCTTATAAACTCCTCAACTTCTTCAGACGGTATCTCTTTACCAGTCAAGTCCCTTTCCAGCTCACTGATCTCAAAATTGTCGTTCTCAGAGATATCCTCTAACAATAAAATTGCTTCTAAAGGATCCTCAATTATTGATGGATACAGAGATTCATCAATGATTGAGTCGACAATGTCAAGAAAACAACAAGGCTCTTCAAGCATAGGGCTCTTCATTGCACTGTTTAGGTTATAGGTGACTTTATCATCACCTACTTCTAATGTCAATTTTCCATTCTTGACATCGATTACTGCTCCCGCAGTGTGTAGAAATGGCCTTCCTAAAATGATAGGGATTTGCGAATCTTCTGCCATATCTAACACTATAAAATCGACCGGAATGAAAAACTTCCCTACTCTAACAGGTACATCTTCTAAAACTCCCATAGGTTGTTTTAGAGAACGATCTGCCATTTGCAGGGTGATACTTGTGCATTTCAGAATTCCCATATTCAATTTTTCGCAAATGGAATAGGGCATAACGCTTACACTAGCACCTAGATCGCATAAAGCTTTATCAATAGTGTAGGTGCCTATAGTGCAAGGTATAGAGAAACTACCAGGATCCTTTAACTTAGGAGGGGACTTATTTTGTAATAACGCACTGCATTCAGCGGTGAATGCGATGATTTCAACATCATCTAGAGTCCTCTTCTTTGTTAGAATATCCTTCATGAATTTCGTGTAAGAAGGAATTTGAGTGATTAATTCAGTGAAGGGAACCGTTACTTGGAGGTTTTTGACAACTTCCATGAATTTACCGAACTGGGTTTCCTTATGATTTCTCCTCAAACGCTGGGGAAATGGAACTTGAATTTTGATGGGTTCCTTTTCAAGTTCATCCTTCTTTTAAGATTTGTCTTCCGCTTCCTTAACGGTGGATGGTCGGGTTTCTTTTTGGCTTTCTACTTGTGAAGGCTCAACTGTTGGTTCTTTGGGTTTCTGAGGTTCCGTATAAGTGGTACCACTCCTAAGGGTGATAGCATTTGCGGTGTCCCTCGGTTGTTCACCATGAGGTGGGAGTTGGCCTTGTTTTCTTTGGGTAATGGAGGTAGCCAATTGGGCCATTTGAGTTTCAAGCATCTTGATGGCAGCATCTTTAGCTTGATCACTCTTTTGAAATTGAGCAAACATTGAATCCTGTTTTAGAACAACTTGCAGAAGCATGGATTCAATTTTGCTCAAACTTGAGTCATTTGGTTGGCGTTGAATTTGAGGTGGTTGGTGTTGAGGTTGATTTTGGTATGGTTGGTTGAAGTTAGGTTGGAATGAAGGTCTCTGGTTTTGAAAACCAGGTGGATTGTAAGGCTTTTGTTGGTGTGGTATGAATGGTTGTTGAGTTTGTTGGTGGGGATTTTGAACGTTGGTACTTTTGTAGGACAAAAATGGGTGGTTTTTTGTGTTTTCGTATAGAAGTTTGAGAAAGCGTTGCCTTGCCTATATCCTTGATAAGCATTGACTTGCTCTATTGAACTTCTACATTCTTGAAAACTATGCCCTCCAATCCCACATGTCTCACATACCACTACGTGGTTAGTGACGTTGATATGCTCCTTGGATTGGGAAGAGCTTCCGACTTGTTGCTGCAGAAGGGCTAATTGGGCTTCCAGGAGTGCTACTTTACTTGAATTATTCTGCTTGGCTTTGAGCGGTATAGCACGTGAGTTGCTATACTGATAATCATGAATTGCCATTGACTCGATAGTCGCACTAGCTATCTCTACATCGATTTGATCAAAACGACCATTGTTAGCGGAGTCGAGGATACGACGCTATTCGCCACAACAACCGTTGTAGAATGTGATAGCTAGGAACCATGAATCAAGGCCATGATGAGGGCATTCTCTTTGTAATTCTTTGTACCTTTCCCATGCCTCATAAAGGCTTTCGTCGCCTCTCTGACGGAATCCAGTAATTTGACTTTGTAAGAGTGCGGTTCGTTCTGGTGGGAAGTACTTTTGATAGAAAGCAAGAGCTATACCATCCCAGTCGACTATTCCTAAGGCAACTCGGTCAAGACTATTGATCCAGAGTTTTGCCTTTCCTCTTAAAGAGAAGGGAAAGAGCATTTCCCTAATCTGTTCTTGGGATACTCCAGTTTGTCTAATCGTGGAGCAATAGTCACAGAAGTTTTTGATATGAAGGTTGGGATCTTCTGTGGCATTGCCACCAAATTGATTTCTTTCTATTAAGTTGATGAAGGCAGGTTTGATTTCGAAGTTTTGAGTTGTAATTTGAGGTGTAGCGATACCCTCTGGAAGTGTATCTGCGGTGGGTTTAGAATGGTCGGAAAGTCGAACCATTTTTGCTTGTGAAGATGAAGATGGAATGTTGGTTGAAAGTTGATTGAATTTTTGAAATGGAGAGGAAAATGGATCTTCTTCTCCTTCAAGATTAGGTAAGATATCCGAGTATTTCTCACGAATACGATCTAAACTTGAAATCTAAACTTGAAACGCAGAGTTCTTTCTAGTTCGGGGTCCAAAGGAATAGGGGTCCCTAGTCTAGAAGATCTGGGCATAAGATAGAATAGCTAAGATGAAAAATCAAGAGAGGTCTAAAGGAATTTGAGTTCGTAAAGACTAGTCAAAACTAATCGTGATTAAAATCACAATAAAAGGAAAACTAAACCGTGATCCCCGGCAACGTCGCCAAAATTTGATCGTGCCTGTCGCAAGCCCGATACAAAGATAAATTACCCAGACTAGGCTAATAACAAATTAATGTAATTATGGAAGTAGGGGTCGATCCTCAGGGAGATGGTGTTTCCTATGGATTGTGAATCGTCTCACAATGGAGTTTTATCTAATGATTTTATGACTTTTGGATTTTGTGATGTCTAAACTAACGAATGGCATAAAAACAAAATAAAAACAAACTAAAATGAAAACGATAAAGCAAATGATAAATTAACAATAATGAGTAGCATCTATGGAAATAGGTTCACAGGTAGATTGACATATTGATGAAATTGGATTTAGGATATGCAAATAATTCATTGAGCGTTCGTAAGAATGGTGTGTTCATTACAATCATAGATCAGATGGTCTAGCAGGCTTTTAGTGCGATTTACTAGGTCTTAATCCACTATGTTACGCTTTGTCTATTCAATTCCTGTACATCTACCTTGGAAAAGAATTCCACACTAGTCAATAATTGTGATCAAGAATCGTCAACTATCGTTAAAGTCCAAACATGCATAGACACAATGTTTTAAAAGCACAGTTTCTTTTATCCAATTATCATCTTTTAATCCATCTAACATGGCTACCCTACACCCTAGAAAGGTGACTACTCACTCATGATTATGTTGATATTAACAATGAAAGTTAAGATAGGCATATTTAGTTGATTTTGACAATAATTTAGACTCTCTATGTGGCGATAATAACGACGTTATACGACAATCTAAGAAATGAAACTATGATTATAACAACATGAAAATGAATCTAATGAAATAGAAAATGACAATCAAATGGAAAGCAATAAAGAACAATAAGCAAAGGATAAATTAGGAATACCTAGGTGACGATCAACGATGAAAGCGATAACAATAATAGAAATCCCTCGCATAGAAATACCGTACCTTGAATTACAACTCTTGAACCCAACAAAGTAGATACAAAAGATTGAAATTCTATTTGAACTAAGCTAATGTTTTGATAGGAAATGGACAGAAATAAAACTAAAAACAAAAGACAAAAGTAGAAGATAATCTAAACTAGGAAGACTAAAACTAAAGAGAAAACTAATAAGAAAATTGTATGAGATATAAGATTAGATTGTGTGAGATAGATTGTATGATAGTGTATTGTGTTGTGAGGCTAGAGCATCTATTTATAGTATTATGGTTTCGTGGAGAAGAGGTCGGGCATTAAACACATAGGACAAATTTAGGAAGAAGGAGCCGCAATGCTTGGATCAGCACGCATCCCCGATCGGGTACACACTTACCCGATCGGGTAAGTCGTCTTCTGGAAGCTCTTGACTAACGCTTCATCTCCCTTTGATTGACTTGACTTCCAAGATTCCCCTTGACTTCTACAATCGGGTTTGTTTCTTGGATATGATGTAAAGCGGTGAATTCTTACGCCCAATTGATTGATCTTCCGAAAACTACGAAACCGTCTTTGCTTCTTCTCTCTCGTAAGTTAGTGAAACTTCTTGAAATGCCTTACACATGGTCAAGCTTTCTTCTTTGAATCGTCGGGTTCTAGGCAAATGCTCGGGAATATAGAAAAAGGGCGTAGAAACGTCACTTTCCCTACAAAACAAGTTAGAACACAGGAATTCGCCTAGAAGACGATATTAGCTCATAAAATGGCTTAACAAAGCACAAATGACATACAAAACCGAGCTAAAGTGGGGGTTAAAATCATACAAATATTCACTTATCATCTCTTATGACATAAAGTTTTCTAAGTACATGTCTAGACTTGTTACTAGACTTTGTTGGAGTGAGTGTACTAAACAATAGTGCGATCACTTAATTAAATCTCATTAACGAGAATACAAAGGGATGATTAACATTATAGTCAACTGATCCACATTAATCGGTAATGATTGACTTACTAGAGTTTGACATTACTGTCGTATGACGGTGGTGATCAGTTGATCACTTGAGGTCACACTGAAAGGACGATTCCCTAATCAAGAATATTAATTAATTGTATAACGATACAGATTAATTAATCCCTTAAACAGAACAAGTTTTCCAGTGAGAAATATATCTTATTGTAATATGATTAAATAAAATTCAATAAATAAAATTGTTATAATAGAATGCTTAATGTTTATGAAACATTTGAGATAAGCATGATTGGTTGATCATTATCACAATTAGTTGTGGATCATATCAACCAAATATGAGATGACCTATTTTACATATATGTGATAATAAATTATTACTTGATATGTTAAGTTTAATTTATTCGACATGTAATTGTATTTAAATTAGTTAAATACATAATTATATTATAAGATAACATGTCACATGTCACATGTCACATGTGTGACAAATGACAAAATCACAAAATGTAAAATGGAGTCCATTTTACACATCTAAACCGGCTTGCTTGTGTGTAGGGTAGTGTTTAGGCTTTAATGTTGTTCTAATCAAGATTAGGCATAATCATCACTAGCCTAAATACTATAGCCACCCTACAAACATTGATAAGGCAAAAAGCAAAAGCGAACCATCCTTCCCCATGATGGTGCCGGCTTTGTGGGTAGATAAAGGGATGTTTTCCTCTTGTTTACCCACTTGAACATCTCATATCAAAAATAATACTACATCTCACTAGAAAACACAACAATATACTTAGAAACTTTAGAAGTTTCATAAAACTTGTGTTGAAGTATAAACACCATATTACTAGAGTAGTAAGTGGAGTGTTGTATACTTGTTTTAAGGGTACTTAACTATTGTACTGGTAAATCAAAAGTTAAGTGAGTTAAGGGTAAGTCTAGGTGCAACAAAAGGAGAGTTCCTATACTTGGAACTTTTGGAAATTCATCCTATATCATCTAGCTCAAGAAAAAGTACAAGAAGGTGTCTTGTACTTGTGCCCAATACCCAATTGAAACTCAATGTGAGGAACTTTATTTTTTTTTTTCTCTATTTCAATTTAATTTGTAAGCATGTAACTAGATCTTGTAACTAATTAAAGAGTTAATTTGTTTAACTTAACAAATGTCTGAAGTTTAGGTATATGAACTTAACAATTGGTATCAGAGTAAAAGATGTTGCATACAATCGGTTTTATGAAGTTTTTACGAGTTATGGTAACAAAATGAAACTAGAAAAATTAGTGATTTATATGATAAAGCACGAAATTTTAAGCATGAAATACCTTCTGGTCCTAAAATAGTTTTAGGTCATTTTGATGATTTATGGAAGATTATTGCTTTATTTAATGATTTTTAGTTAAATAAATCCATTTTAATGAGTAAAATGAAGTTTTATCGACTAAAAATAGTAAAATTTCGAATCTGGCCATCATATTTTAGTATGATATCACATGCATATTTTACGTACTGTATGAAAAATTTGAGATAAATATGATTTATATTGCATGATTTATGATTTTTAATAGTTAAAAAGGCATAAATGGTGATTATTTTGCCATAAATAGCTAAAATAAATTTTTTGCATGAGAAAATTATCATATGTGGCACAAATATTGTACGTATCAGATGTATAAGTTGAAAACTAATTATATTAATTTTCGTGTGATTTTAGTATTTTATTTGATAAAATCGATTAATAGCAACTATATTTTTCTCTAATATGATTCGAAAATGTTTGACCTAAATTTTGATATTTAGATGTTCCTAGAAATGTTCCAGAATATAAAAAATTTTAATTTTCAAATTTATAAATTATTGTAATTTAATTTGGAATTATTACATAAAAGTTATATTAAAAAAGGGTCAAAACCGAGCAATAATGTAAAACCGAGTTGAATTATTGTCAAATAATTAGTGGAGACTAATTTTTGAGTCCTAAATCAGTTAAGGTAATTAAATTGGACTTAAATTTGATTTAAGTATTAATTTGTGATTTTAATACGTTATTATCACGCATTTCCATAAAACCAGGTTTATATACGATATAAGGTTATTAGGGCGATTTGACACATTTTTATTGCCTGAGTTTACATATAATTTTGCTGAATTTTTAATGAATGAATGTCATTTTTTATTTATGTAATTTTTTTGAATTATGTAATTTGTCTGAGTATGGCCTTAGTTTTTAATCGATATTACCCGAAATGTATGGGAATATTGATTCGGTTGTAATTTAATGTGATCTCGTATCACTTTCATTGTATTATTTCATTTTATTTTGCTAATGTATAATAGAATAGCCTTGTAATTTTATTATATCATTTGTAATCCCGGAGTTTCCTAAAGACGGTGCCATTTGGAAAGGCGTTCCAAAAGGAAGACGGTGTCCTTGGGAGGCGTGCAAATGAAGTTCAAGGGACCAAGGAGTTGGTTTCCGAATTTGTAATAGTTAATTTGATTTTCTATTATTTTTAGGAATGCCATACTAGGAATTTATTTTATGCTTGCATTTTTATTTATATGTTGCATGTATGCCAAATTGCTACTTAAACAACACATACATTTTATCGAGTCAATCGACCGCGTCGATTATAATTATCGATAGTTCACCAATTTTGTTCACTTAAAAGGAGATAGATAATATAAGTTGACTTGACCTCTATTTTATTAATTGAGATTTAGCCTTAACAAATAGTATAACGCATGAATCCCAATTTCGTAAGGAAGTAGGTGCGGCTCACCGAGGTGCTAAACTTATTACGTTGGGTAAGTGGGGCAATAAATCGTTATTGCATCGACATTTGGTTGAACAAAATGGAAAGATTAGGGTCCGTGGCCCATGTGTTCCGGGCTAAAGATGACAATAAAGGTTTTCATCGACCAAGAATTCTAATTGTAGAATCGGTTAAAGAGTTAACCCACCAAGTAATATTGATAAAGGTTGTGGAGTCCGTGACTCACATAAACCCGAGTTGATATAGGACTTGGGTCTTGGAATCATTTATGTAATTGGATAGAGGTCATTATATAAATGTCAAACTTGTTTAAAATGTTTACAAGTATATTAAAAACGATAAATGTTGATGGTTCTTTCATTTTCTATTTTGTAGTCCAACTCATTTTAATTCGCAATGTCGGAATACAACAATAACGAGGTTCGACCTCCACCACTCACCACCGTATCATGGCTAAGATCCTTTATGGATCGTTGTAAACTTGAAAAGAATGGTTCAAACTTCACGGATTGGAATGGGCAACTACGCCTAGCCGCCGAAGGTGACGGTAAGCTAAGTTACCTAACCGAGGCGGCCCCTACCACTCCAAATGCGAGGTCATCGAACGCCACTAGGGAGGCCTGTAAGGCCTACCACATGGAGTCGGCGGCGATCAAGAATGTCTTGATCTTTTCGATGGATAGCGAGCTTCAACGTAATGCCATAAAGATGTCAACCGCATATGAAATCTATTCTAAGATCGTGACCATGTTTTCACGAGCTCCAAGAATTTTGCAATATGAAGCCGCCTCCCAATTTTTCGAGCTCAATATGAAGGAGGGTCATAGTGTTAGCCCTCACGTGCTCAAAATGATTGAGTACGTGGAGGTGCTTAAAGAGAAAGGAATAGAGATTCCAGAGCCTCTCATCATTGACCGCATACTTCACTCCCTAAATAAGATCAAAGGGTTTGTCAACTTTAGGGTGAACTTCAACATGCAAAATGCCACTGTCACGGTTCATGAGTTGCACAAGATGCTTGTGTAAGCCGAACGGGACATGGGTTTCCAAGCTAGCTCAAGTAAGGATGTTTTGAACATCAATGTCAAGAGCAAGGCGAAGTTCAAGAAAAGTGGAGGCAAAGGGAACAAGGGAAGCAAGCCCATTCACTCCTATCAAGGCAAAGGGAAAGCTATTATGAATAGCACTTCCAAAGGCAAGAAAGGACCCGTGTCCGAAAACAAGTGTCATTATTGTAATGGCACGGGCCATTGGGAGACATCAATGCTGGACGGGTTCTTCCAGTTGGTAATGGTTCTTCCCAAAGTTTTTGTTATTGATACTCATTTCAACTTTGGTATCTTGATACAAGTTGTGATTCTCACCACCCTTTTTTATCACATTTAGGGCATGAGAAGAAGGACAAGGCAAAGCAAGCCTATGATGATCTACGAGGAAGCTAGGGTAGCCGCCACGTAGAGGAGACCTATGATGGGCTTGGCGATATTTTGCTATTTGTCTTCTATTTTTTTATTGCATTTTGATTATTGGTTTGTTGAACTATTTCATTTCCATGTTTTGACATGGAAAGTATTTTGAATTCCTTTGAACAATGGTTGTATTGTACTAGTAAATCAATAGTTAAGTGATTTAAGGGCAAGTTTAGGTACAAAAAAAGGAGAGTTCCTATACTTGGAGCTTTTGGAAATTCATCCTATATCATCTAGCTCAAGAACAAGTACAAGAAGGTGTCATGTACTTGTGCCCAATACCCAATTGAAACTCAATGTTAGGAACTTTTTTTTTTCTCTATTTCAATTTAATTTGTAAACATGTAACTAGATCTTGTAACTAATTAAAGAGTTAATTAGTTTTACTTAAGAAATGTCGTAAGTGTAGGTATATGAACTTAACATACTTGGGCTCTTTAGCTTGAAAGATCGCCCCACTGTTATCACAAAAGATCGTGATAGGATCCTTGGCAGAAGGAACTACCCTTAGCCCCTCTAAAAACTGCCTTATCCAAACAGCTTCCTTGGCAGCCTCAGATGCTGCAATGTACTCAGCCTCCGTTGAAGAATCCGCAATAACCGACTCTTTGAAACTCTTCCAGCTAACCGCACCTCCATTGATCATAAAAATAAAGCCACCTTGAGATTTCATATCATCCCTATCGGTTTGGAAACTTGAATCAGTGTAACCCTTAACACATAATTCAGAATCTCCTCCAAACACTAAGAATGAATCCTTAGTCCTTCTCAAATACTTAAGGACATTGTTTATGGCTATCCAGTAACTCTCGCCTGGATTGGCTTGAAATCTACTTGTCATGCTTAAAGCATACGAGAAATCTAGACGTGTGCATAACATGGCATACATGATCGATCCTACGACAGAAGCATAGGGGATCAATTTCATGCGTTCAACCTATTTAGGTTCGGTGGGTGATTGAGACTTGCTCAAAATGATCCCACTACCCATAGGAACAAGACCTCTCTTGGATTTATCCATGTTGAATCGTCAAAGAATCTTATCCATATAATATTCCTGAATTAAAGCCAATATCCTATTGGATCTATCTCTATAGATCCGGATACCTAATATGCGTTGTGCTTCTCCTAAATCTTTCATTTGGAAATGATTACCCAACCACCCCTTGACAGAGGTAAGAATTCGTATATCATTCCCAATGAGAAGTATGTCATCTACATACAATATAAGGAAGACAACATTGCTCCCACTAAATCTCATGTATAAACATGGTTCTTCGACACTTCAAGTGAAACCATTTTCTTTTATAACATGATCAAAACGGTGGTTCCAACTTCTCGATGCTTGCTTAAGACCATAAATGGATCTCTTAAGCTTGCATACTTTGTTAGGATCTTTTGGATCTACAAAACCCTCGGGTTGCATCATATACACTTCCTCCTTTAAATACCCATTTAGGAAGGCGGTTGTGACATTCATTTACCATATTTCATAGTCATGAAATGCGGCAATCGCTAACATTATCCAAATAGATCTTATCATGGCTACAGGGGCAAAAGTTTCGTCATAGTGAAGACCATGAATTTGGGTGAAACCTTTTGAAACTAGCCTTGCCTTGTAGACATCATCATGTCCTTCTATGCCATTCTTTACTTTAAAGATCCATTTGCATTGAAGAGGTCTCACATCTTTAGACAAATCAACCAAGTCCCAAACTTGATTTTCAATCATAGAATACATTTCGGATTTCATGGCTTCAAGCCATAAAGTGGAATCCGGACTAGAGATGGCAGCTTTGTAGGTCGTGGGTTCGTCACTTTCTAAAAGTAATTAGTCAAAATTGTTATTTTCTTCGATAATACCTACGTATCTATCGGGTTGGTGACTAATCCTTCCGGACCTCCTTGGTACAGATGGAATAACAACGGAATTGGCAACGAAGGAACATCTTCTTGTGTCTCCTCTTCGGTTTGTGGCTCTTGAACTTCGTCAAGTTCAAATTTTCTCCCACTCTGTCTTTTAGAAATATGTTCCCTTTCTAAGAAGACAGCCTCACTAGACACAAACACTTTGTTTTCTTGAGGTTTGTAGAAGTAGTGTCCACGTGAGTTGTTTGGATAACCTACGAAAATGCACTTTTCGGATCTTGGGGCTACCTTGTTGTCGGTCTTTACCTCAACAAAAGCATCGCATCCCCAAATCTTCATACAGGATAAATTAGGGACTTTCCCTTTCCACATCTCATATGGAGTCTTTTCGGTTGCTTTGGTCGGGCTTTTATTCAATGATATATATGACGGTTTGGATAGCAAATCCCCAAAATGAGTCGGGCAACTCGGTTTGACTCATCATCGATCGAACCATATCAAGTAGGGTTCGATTTCTCCTTTCGGCCACACCATTAAGTTGGGGTGTTACAGGTGGAGTTAGTTGTGAAACAATGCCACAATTCTTCAAGTGTGAAACAAATTCATTACTTAGATACTCACCACCACGATCGGATCACAATGCTTTGATCTTTTTGTTGAATTGGTTTTTTTACCTCATTTTGAAATTCCTTGAATTTCTCAAAAGCATCACTTTTATATTTGATTAAGTAAATATACCCATATCTACTTAAATCATCAGTGAATGTAATGAAGTAGTCATAATTACCCCTAGCGGAAATAGTCATTGGTCCATACACATCGGTATGTATAAGGCCCAATAGTTCACTTGGTTGTGTCCCTTTACCACTAAAAGGATTACGAGTCATTTTCCCTAGGAGACAAGATTCGCATGTTCCAAAAGATTGAAAATTAAACAGTTTAATTATACTAGTCGATACTAGTCTTTTGATGCGATTCTCATTTATGTGACCTAATCGACAATGCCAAATGTATGACTCATTTGGATCACTTGACTTGAGTCTTTTTGATTAAATGTTATAGATATCTCTGGTTGAGATAGATGTCTCAAGAACATAAATACCATTAATAGAATTACCTTCGCCTATGACCAAGTCATTCTTTGAAATCATACAACAATTGTTTTTTATTGCAAAAGTAAAACCTTCCACGTCCAACATGGCTACATATATTATGTTTTTAGACAAAGAAGGTACAAAATAACAATTATTCAAGTACAGTTCAAAACCATTTGCTAAAACAAGTACGTAGGTCCTCTTAGAAGTGGCGGCTACCCTAGCTCCATTTCTAAGTCGTAGATCCACATCACCCTTGCCTAGCTTCTCCACGTTTCTTAGCCCCTGTAAATGATTACAAAGGTGAGAACCACAACCGGTATCCAATACCCATGTTGTGGTGGAGGTATAATTTATATCGATAACAAAAATTTCGGAGAGAATATTACCGAGTGAAATAACTAGTCCATCTCTAATATGCTCCAAGTACATGGGACAATTACTCATCCAATGGCCCATGCCATGACAATAATTGCATTCATCATTGAATTGCGGACCCTTGGTAGTCTTACTACCTTTTCTGTTTCTCTTATACTTTTTACCTTTCTTCCCCTTATATTTGAACCATTTCTTTTTACGTGCAAGACTTTTCTTTCTAGTACTCCCACTAGCCTCTTGATCTTTCCTTGCTTCCAAAGACAAGGATTGCATCTCCTTGGTAAGATGGTCTTCCCACGACTCTTTCACCAAAAGATTTGGCAAAGGGGGTGTGGAAGAGGTAACAAAGTTGAGATTCCCGTCAGAACTAATTCCTAAATGAAGTTCTCTAGTTGCATCAAGATTATTAAGAGCGTAAATTGCATCAAATGATTTGTGATATGAATCAATGGTGATAGGTGCGGTAGATTGAGATGTATCCATTGCGGTAAAATAAAACTATAAAACGGAGATGGAGGAAATAATTAACATTTATCGTTTAAAACTTGCAAACATTTTAAAGAAGTTAAGCATTTATATAATGACCTCTACCCAACTATCATAAATGATTCCGAGATCCAAATTCATATCAACTTGGGCACGGTGAGCCGATTCATCCCTTATTAACATAATTCGGTGGATTAACTCTTTAATCGATTCTACATTAGAATTCTCGGTCGATAATATTACTTTAATACTTATCTTAAGCCCGGAGCACATGCGGCTACGGTTGCGAATATTTCCGTCGAGCTCAATCCAAATTTCGAAATAATAACCTTTATTACCCCATGTACCCAATGTAACATGTTTAGCACCCCGATGAGTCGAGCCTACTTCCTTGCGAAATTGGGATTCATGGGTTGCATCATTTGGTAAGGCTTGATCTCAATTTATTTATTATTAGAGGTCATGTCAATTTATTATCTATCTTGTTTAAGTGAACTAAATCGATGAATTAACGATAATTTTAATTGACACGGTCGAATACTCGATAAAATATGCATGTCATGTTATGGCGATTTGGCAATGCATGCAAACATATTAAATAACATGCAAGCATAAAGATAAAATTCCTAGTATGACCTTTCCTAGAATAGAAAATCATATAATCTAATACAAATTCGGAAACCAACTCCTTTGGTCCCTTGAACTTCATAAGCACGCCTCCCAAAGTCACCGTCTCTCTCTCGGAACTCTTTTCCGAATGGCACCGTCTTTGGGAAACTCCCGTATTACAAATAATTACAAATAATATAATAAAATTACAATAATTTCCTATTATACATTTGTAAAATAAAATAATACAATAAAAGTGATACGAGATCACATTAAATTACAACTGAATCAATATTCCCCTACATTTCGGGCAATATCGATTAAAACTAAGGCCATACAAGAAACATTACATGATTCAAATTACATAAATAAAATATGAAATTCATAAATAAAAATGCAGCATTATAATATGTATAAAACATGCTCATATTAAATGCCAAATCGCCCTATATTACGGTTTATATCGTATATAATCCGGTTTTACGGAAATGCGTGATAATAACTTGTTAAAATCACCAAATAATACTTAAATCATATTTAAGTCCAAGTTAATTATCCCAACTGTTTTAGGACTCAAAATTTAGTCATCACTCAATTTTTGACGATAATTCAACTTGTTGTTATATAATTGCTCAAAATTAGACTTTAAAAACATATTTTAATAAAATAAATCCAAATTTAATTACTTTAATTTCAAAATTTGAATTTTAAATTTTTTTACATTCTGGAAAATTTCCATGACACTAAAAATGTCAAAAATCATGGGTAAAAAATTCGAATCGGTTTTGAGAAAAATCGGTTGCGCTTTATCTGTTTTATTAAATAAAATTCATAAAGCATGTGAAAATTAATCAAATTAAGTTTTCAACTTTAGATCTGAAATGTGAGACGTTTATGAAACCAGGACTAATTTTCTCATGACTTGAAATTTATTTTAGCTATATTTTCTAAATTAGTCACTATTTATGCCAGTTTTTACATTAAAAATTCATATATTATGCTAGACAAATCACATAAGTGTGAACTTTTCCAGTATTACAAGAAAATATTTATGTGACAACATATTAAAATTTCATGTTCATATTCAAAGCCAAAGTATTTTTAACCATTTGACCTTTATTTATATCATTTTATCGTATAAAAATCATAAATCATGAGAAATAAGTCCACTTCACATGAAATTTTACATACAGTAATTAAAATGCATGTGTGATATTGTGTAAAACGTTCACGGTCAGAAGTTAAATCTAAATATTTTTAGATTTTAAACATCATTTTACTCATTAAAATGTAATAAAAACACTAAAAATCATATTTGAGCAATATAAATTTCCATAAATATTCAAAATGACCTAAAATCATAATAGGACAAGAATATATTGACATGTAAATTTTTATCTTATAAAACACAAATGACTAGTTTTCTTTAAGTTACATTAACTTGAAAAAACTATAAATCGATTATGCATGCAACAACCAAAGCTCTTGATACCGCTTTTTTTTTGTTTCTTAAACTCAATATGAGACATTTCTAATATCATATAATAAATATTTTACTCTTAAACTATAAGGAACTTATGCATGCATAACTAAAATACAAAGAAGGAAGAAGAAATTGCTCCTTACATTGATTTGTACGGATTTTGGGCACAAAATAGGACTCCTTCCTACTTTGTTCTTGAGCTTATATGATGAGGATGAACTTCAAGTTTCTAATGTAGAAACACTCCTTTTGATTGCACCCAAGACAAACCCTTAATACTAATAATACTTTTCACTAGATAATATTATTATAGACCTTAAATTAAAATCTAAATGCTAATAATATTACTACAATAGTAATACATATATCAAGATATAAGATTTTAGAACAAAGTATTTCATAAATCTTTTATGAGAAAGATGTTGTAATAAGTGCTAGTGAGATAAGCATAATGTGACAACCCTCGCGAATGCGGAAATATAAAACAAACAAGCATGTGAAATATATAGCGGAAATATGAAGTTTTAAAAACTTTTATACATGCAAGATAGAAAATACGAGGAGTGTCAAATATTACAAACTAAAATACGAAATACAACAAAGAGACGAAGTCTCTCAAAATATAATAAATGTCAAGTGTTTAGCAAAAAAACTAAACAACGTCTAGGGGTGTTTTAATCCAGGGACAACGCCCGCTAGCTCACACCCGAACCCAAAATATCTAGCAAAAAGCCAACCATGCAAGCAACCTGTTCATCCATGAAAAACATGAACGCCACAGTCAGTGGGGAGTAACTCCGGGTTCTCCCAGCCATATCACATTAAACGTACATAAAAGGAAATACAAAAGTAGAGCATGCATATATAGATATACATGTGAAATACGATAAGGATAGATAGGCAATTCAATATATAATGATAAGAGCATAAGAAGTACAATCCGTAACCATCATGTTATAGATAGACTCGGGGAAGACACTCTTAGGCAACCAAATACGCTCACTAGGGCTTGCATCTCACCGTTAGCGGTATAAGTTTGATAAGATTGAGACTCGACAAACAAACCATGCCAAGTCATGCGATGATCACAATAAATCCATCATATTATCATCCATTCAAACATACCCATACATTGACGATGCCAAGTCATGCAATGACCATGAATAAAATCATGAAATCACGCATTCAAAGACAACGACACAAAGACGACATCTCTCACGGTAAATGAAACGCACTAGCACCGTGTACATGGCAAGTATGATTAAAAGGCATACACGGGATAAGACGTTTCCCTGAACGCATACACGATGCTACATTTCGTATATGTAGACTAATTTCCTCCTGGTAGGAACGATAATAAAACGGCTCCTAATCTAAACCTGGCCAGATTCTCGGAATCACATTTTCCGATTCGACATGCGATGACATTTCGCATCCAAGACTCGGTCAATCATATGACGCCGAGTACCCCAAATTCGGTAGATCAATTCACGAAAGAGGCGGAAAAGAGCACAAGCCTCATAACAAGCGGTACGCTACATGCAAATAACACCACCTCGCAAGTACACAACATTTGACGGCCGGGTCGATCAACGCATAGCGTTCAACTCCCAACAACGTCGTCGTATGCCCACTAAAACCTGCAATTAAGCAGTAGGATACCTCCCCGTTCCGAATTCCAGCCTTACAAACGTGGAGGTAGCCAAGGGAATGAGAGTACAAAGCACAAGACAAAATAGTGCTCAAACCGTATCATTTGTAAAAACCGACTCAAAGTGGGACATACTAAAAACCGTCATCAAGCATGAGAATATGGCATTATATAAATGTAAATATGATAAACATGAATCAATACATGATACATAAGCATTAGACCAAGTTTAAGAAGCATAATAAATAGGAAACATAAATCTTATCTCAAAACAACAAGTTTGGAAACTAACTAAAACAAGGGTCCATTTCAAACTGTCATAACTAGAGTTCTAGATATGCAAATGCATAAATTCCAAGTCAAGGTGATAGCTTATCCTCTTACGGTTCCAACGATAGGTCACAAGTCTAAAAGAAGCAAGTAACGAAGGAGATATGATCATTTTACGAAAAGGGGTCAATGCAGTGAAACTGCATAAGTCACGACCGTGACTTGTATTTCACGCCCGTGAAACCCTCTGTTACGCAAGATAAAAAGATCAGCCACTATTTCACTCCCGTGACTTGAGTCTCACGACCGTGACTTGAGTCTAGACAACTCCAATTTGTTCTAAACTCAACCATCATCAACTATTATCATAAATCATCACTTCTCATATCAATTCTCATATCAATTCTCAACAAACAACAAGTATCATCATCAACAATCATCAACTAACAACAATCATCATCAATAACATGAATCCTAAGCTTTCTAATCGTATTCTAAATACGAATTCTAACATAGAAGTATGTAAAACACGTAAATGATATCGAGTAACCCTTCACCGTTACCTTTTCGCGTCTTTAAACGATTTCTAGAAAGTCTCCACCTACAATTAGATAACAAAAGATGAATATCATTCATCTTGAGAAAGACGGATAATTTGAAAAGCGAGAAAGACGGTAATTTTATTACCAATACGGATAGAGGAAGATGAGAGGGGAAGAATAAGACGAAGTTACGTAAATTTGAACAAGAAATGAATGAGATATGATGATTCAAAGACGGATAAAAAATGGAGGCTAGGTTTCTTTGGTTTCTTAGTGAGGAAGAAAGAAGATGTTGAGTTGTGAGGGAAATTAGGTTATGAGGGGAGTATATGTAGAGTAAGTGGAAAAAAGTCAAGAAAAAGTCAAAGTCGCCTTAAGACGGGATTCACATGGAATCTCGCGGAAATTCCAAATACGAACTCGGAAATTCTAAATTCGACTCGGAAAATTAAATTTACTATTAAAACTAAATTTCATTGAAAAGTATCCGTAAAATATTTTCACTATAAAAATAGGGTACATTTGCGGGTGTTGCAATGGTTGTCTAAGGTGCAATTGATTTAGTTTAAGCACTTACATTGTATGGTAAACAAAATGTGATGTAATTGCTTGATTTCTAATATAAAGCTTACATTTAACAAAAAAAAAAAAAGGTAATGCTTCAGAGTCTTTCTTCCAAGAATAAACCTAAAATTCAAATATGCAAATAAAGCAGTGTAGGATACCTGGCGCCGTCTCATGGGGTTCCAGGGTAACCATGGACCCAGGAGGCTAAAGAACTCACGCTTAAGTAGCAGGTTTTAACAAGAGAAAAAACATGCTGAAATATAGAAAAGCATAAAAAGGTTTTGAAAATAAGTAGTTATTATACGCATACTATGCTACTATTTTTTTCAAGACTTTTTCAATTTTTGTTTGGTTTTCTTGGACTGTTGAAACATACTCTGTACACTAGGATCAAATTTCTTGATCAAATGTGATACATCTTCAGATGAAGAATGTTCCATGGTTTGTGAACTGAAACCTCTACAAAAATAGAGCTTTTCAGAGGCTACAAGGGGCCAGGGTGAACACTCCCTCACACATACACTCACTCACTCAGAATACTCCAGAAACCTGCACTAGGCCAGGCAGAACAGATAGGACTTTGCACCTTAGCACACAAGCACAGGTAGTAAATGTTGTGTTTAAGACTAAAGAGACACAAGTAATGACTCTTAGACACTGTAATCTTAGATCACACACAAGTTCACTAAGGATTACAACAATACTTAGCTTTGCTAAAGAATTGCAAATGAACAAAGTTCAGGTTTATATTAATTCAAATATGCTTTCTTTAGGGTTACAAGCAGGCCTTATATAGGCAATTACAATAGATATCTACCCTTGAAAATAAACATAATCTAAGGGCTTTAAGAGCCTTATAAATACTGATAAATGAAATACAAAAGTCAGCCAATAAGACGAGTAATACAGACTGCAAAAATGACAAAAAAGCAGACTGAAAAGTGTTCTTGTTCCTTTCCTGAAATGGTAATGTTGCTCAATTTCTTGGGGAGCCTTTGTCTGGTTTGTTGCTGCTGGTCTTGGGGGTTGAGAGGGACTGTTAGATACCCTTCCAATGTTCTTATTTATGCTAGGTTGATCATACAAAAGTAAGGAGTCTTGGACAGATTAAATTGGACTTGTTCCTGCTGACTTTCTCAAATGATCTTCAATATGGTAGGCTGTTTTAGATGGACTTCTAGAACTTATTTGGAAAACTTGTCCTGGACTTTTATGTTGCTAAGGACCTTAACTTGAGGGGAAAAGAAGTTGGAGCCCTTGGTTGGACTCGTACTGCATGAGAATTGGCTGGTTACTGGACTTGTTCTGGCTAGTTTTTTGAAGGATGGACCCTGTTCTGGTTAGTCTGGTTGTGGTTGTTCTTGCTGGTGTTCCTGCTTGTTCTTGACATAGAGGTGGGTGTATGGGGGGTGGTAGGCTTAGTGTTCCTGTTGGGGGACTCCTGTCTGGATGTAGGGTAGGTGGTAAGCTCCATGTTCTTGCTGTGACATTGTTCTGGCTGGCTGGAGGTTCAACTCCTGTTGCAAATTCTCCTCCCTGAAAAGGATTTGTCCTCAAATCCTCACTAGTGTAATCATCAGATTCTCCATAATATGGGCTTAGATCACCAACATTGAATGTACCATGCACTCCATAGTTTCCTGGGAGGTCAATCTTGTATGCATTAGAACCCAACTTCTCAATGACCTCAAAAGGACCCTCTGCTCTTGGACTCAGCTTGTTCTTCCTCTTGTCAGGAAACCTCTCCTTCCTTTGGTGCAACCACACTAGATCCCTTGCCTTGAACTCTCTGGATTTCTTTGGACCTCTTGCTCTGGACTTATACATTTCATTAGACTTCTCAATTTGCTGTTTCACCTTGGCATGTATCTGCATCATCTGCTCCACCCTAGTCTTTGCATCATAGGGCACCACCTTCCTTGCTGCTGGTACAAGGTCTGTTGGCATCAAGGGGTTAGTGCCATAAACAACTTCAAAGGGGCTTTTACCTGTGCTGGTAGAGGGGGCTCTGTTGAATGCAAATTCTACTTGGGCCAGCTTTAGATCCCATTCCTTCAAGGACTTGGAAATGATACATCTAAGGATCCTGCCCAATGTCTTGTTGGTCACCTCTATTTGTCCATCAGTTTGAGGGTGGTGGGAGGTGCTGAACAGGAGTCTGGTCTTTATCAGCTTCCAGAGTGTCCTCCAGAAGTGACTCATGAACTTAGAGTCCCTGTCAGACACTATGGTCTTTGGTACCCCATGGAGCTTGACAATCTCCTTGAAGTATAGGTCTGCAACTCCCATGGCATCCTCAATCTTCTTGCAGGCAACAAAATGTGCCATTTTGCTAAATCTGTCCACAACCACCATGACTGAGTCCTTGCCCCTCTGAGTCCTAGGAAGAGCCACAATAAAATCCATGCTAACATCTTCCCAAGGTCTATCTGGAACTGGTAAGGGGGTGTAGGCTCCAGCTTAGAAGAATGACTTAGACTTCTGGCAAGCACTGCACCTCCTGATCACATCCTGAACATCTCCCAGCATCTTTGGCCAATAAAATTGTTCCTACAGCATGTCATAAGTTTTCTGGATTCCAAAGAGACCAACTAGGCCATTTGAATGTACTTCCTTCACTAGAAATCCCCTGTAAGGACCCTTTGGTACACACAGCTTGTTCCCTAGGAACAAGAACCCTTCCTGCTCCCAGTATCTACTTCCATTCTTAGGGATGCCTTCCAGCCTTGCCAACCAGTCCTCCTTAAAGTCAGGATCCTCCATGTACAGCTCCTTCATGTGCTCAAACCCAAGTACCCTTTGTTCCATGAAGGTCAGCATCACGGTTCTCCTTGATAAGGCATCTGCCACCATATTGTTCTTGCCTTCAATGTACTTGCTGGAGAATGAGTAGGACTGCAAGAACTCCACCCACTTAGCATGCCTGGTATTCAACTTATGCTGCCCATTGATGTACTTGAGTGCCTGATGATCAGAGTTCAATACAAAAGGCCTGGGCTTCAGATAATGACCCCAATGGTACAAAGTCCTGACTATTGCATAGAACTCTTTGTCATATGTTGAATAGTTGAGCTTAGCACCACTCAACTTCTCACTAAAGTATGCCACAGGCTTTTGTTCTTGTGTCAAGACAACACCAATGCCTATACCACTAGCATCACACTCCACTTCAAATAACTTGCTGAAATAAAGGAGAACAAGGACAGGAGACTCAAATAAGAGGTCCTTGATGATGTTAAAAGACCTCTCAGCCTTGTCATTCCACCTGAATTCTCCTTTTCTCATACACTCAGTCAAGGGAGCCATGATGGAACTGAACCCCTTAATGAACCTTCTATAGAAGGAGGCCAGCCCATGGAAACTCCTCACCTCATTTATAGTCTTAGGGACCTGCCACTCCCTAATTGCCTTCACCTTGTCTTGATCAACAACAACCCCATCCTTGGATATGATAAATCCTAGGAATTGAACCTCTTCTTGCATAAAAGTACACTTCTCCATCTTGCCAAATAGCTTATGCTTCCTCAAGACATCAAACAACAATTTCAAGTGCTGAAGGTGTTCTTCAGCTGAAGGACTGTATACCAAGATGTCATCAAAATACACAACAATGAACTTCCCTAAATAGGGCCTCAGGACCTCAGTCATCAACCTCATAAAGGTGCTTGGGGCATTGGACAACCCAAAAGGCATTGCTAGCCACTCATACAACCCATGCTTGGTCTTAAAGGCTGTCTTCCACTCATCCCAGCCCTGATCTTCACCTGGTGGTACCCTTGTCTTAAATCAATTTTGGAGAAGACCTGAGCTCCACTCAACTCATCTAAGATATCATTCAATCTTGGTATAGGGAACCTGTATTTGATGGTGATATTGTTGATAGCCCTACTGTCTATGCACATCCTCCAAGACCCATCCTTCTTGGGCACTAGCAAGGCAAGAACTGCACATGGACTGAGGGACTCCCTCACAAAGCCTTTGCTGAGTAGGTCACTAACTTGAGCTTGTAGTTCCTGAGTGGCCTTTGGATCACTTCTTTAAGCAGGCTTGTTGGGTAGCATTGCTCCAGGAATGAGATCAATATGGTGTTCTATCTCTCTGAGTGGGGGCAGCCCATTAGGCAGTTAAGCAGAAAACACATCTCCATTTGCTCTCAGTACCTGCTGAACCTCAGCTGGAATGCTTTCTTGGGGGAGCAGAACTTCTTTTCTCAGGAGGGTGAACACAGGCTCATCATCCATGAGCTCTTGAACAACCTCAACTTCACTCAACAACAGGACCTCCTTAGACACATCATTAACATGAGTTATGTTCCCCTTAACATTGGGAGGCAAAGGAGCCAATATGATTTTCTTGTTACCAAACTTGAAGACATAAGTGTTGTCTCTCCCATGGTGCACAAAGTCTCTATCAAATTCCCATGGCCTGCCTAACAAGAGATGGCAAGCATCCATAGGCAGAACATCACATAAGACTTCATCAGCATAGCCCTTGCCAATAGAGAAAGGCACAAAACATTGCCTATCAACCCTCACTTCCACTCCTTTGTTCAGCCATCTCAATTTGTAAGGGTGGGGGTGTTCTTGTGTGGTTAGGGACAACTTATCCACTAGAGTTGTGGAGGCTACATTGGTATAGCTTCCCCCATAAATTATCATGTTATAAACCCTTCCCCTTATGGTACACCTAGTTCTGAATATCTGCTGCCTCTGATCATTCTCCAAGGGTTGAGGTTGGGTGTGCATAACCCTCCAGGTCACTAGACTCAAGCCTGCATCAGGCTCTATCATCTCCTCACTAGGTTCCTCCTCAGGTTCCTCCAGGCTCTCCTCACACACAAGGATCTCATCATCACCCCACTCCACAACCTCCATATTACTCAAAGCCCTATTAGAGGGACATTCCTTAGCAAAATGCCCAAAGCCTTGTCATTTAAAGCATTTATTGAGGGCCACTGTCCTCCTCAGGTCTGCATCAGGGACCTTACCCTTGTCTACCACAGAAGGCTTAGCAGGGACTAGGGGTTCTCCTATTCTGACTCCAGTGAAAGGTTTAAAGGAGGGTCTAGCCTGAGGTTTGGGAGGGGTTGACTTTCCTTTCCCTAACTTTTCAATCCTCAAGGACAGGCTAACTGCCTCCTTAAAGGAGTACATGTGCTGTTACTTTACCCTGCTAGCTATCTTTTCATCAAGACCTTCCAGAAACCTAGCTATCTTCTGCTCAGGTTTTTCAGTAATCTCACATTGAAGTGTGAGTTGCTCAAAATCCCTCAAGTAGGACTCAACAGACCTACTGTCTTGTTTCAGGTGGGTTAGTTTGATAAACATGTCTTGGGTGTAGTCTTTTGACACAAACTTGGCCTTCATTTTCTTTTTAAGCTTATCCCAATATTTAATAGGGTCTTTACCTTCCCTAGCCCTCTGAACTTTCATGTTCTCATACCATAGAGATGCATATCCTTTAAGTTTCATGATGGCAACTTTAAAAGCCCTCATATCAGTATAACCTTTAAACTCAAAGACTCTTCTACTGACCTTAACCAATCTAGGAAATCATCAGGGTTCATGCTACCTAGAAAGTCAGGGATTTCTACCTTTATGTCTTTGTCATGGTGTCTAGGAAGACGATGCTCTGTGCCCTCTAAATCTGAGGTCTCTTCTTGTTCCACATGCTGTCTCCTTCTTCCTGCAGCAGGTGGTACATGTGCTCCTCTTCCACGACCTCTACCTCATCTTCCACCATTGTTGAGCTGACCATCTAAGAACTCATTAAAGGATGCTGTAACCTCCATGACAGTCCTAGCAAGGCCATGAACTGTGGTTTTAAGCCCTGCTAATCTCTCTTCACTCATGGTTGGTTTTTGTATTTTTGAATGTAGTTGGGTAAATGAACTCACAAACCAAAGCTCTGATAACCAATTGAACTGAAACCTCTACAAAAATAGAGTTTTTCAGAGGCTACAAGGGGCCAGGGTGAACACTCCCTCACACATATACTCACTCACTCACAATACTCCAGAAACCTGCACTAGGTCAGGCAGAACAGATAGGACTTTGCACCTTAGCACACAAGCACATGTAGCAAAGGTTGTGTTTAAGACTCAAGACACACAAGTAATGACTCTTAGACACTGTAATCTTAGATCACACACAAGTTCACTAAGAATTACCACAATACTTAGCTTTGCTAAAGAATTGCAAATGAACAAATTTCAGGTTTATATTAATTCAAATCTGCTTTCTTTAGGGTTACAAGAAGGCCTTATATAGGCAATTACAATAGATCTCTACCCTTGAAAATAAACATAATCGAAGGGCTTTAAGAGCCTTACAAATACTGATAAATGAAATACAAAAGTCAGCTAATAGGACGAGTAAAACAGACTGCAAAAATGACAGAAAAAGCAGACTGAAAAGTGATCTTGTTCCTTTCCTGAAATGGTAATGTTGCTCAATTTCTTAGGGAGCCTTTGTCTGATTTGTTGCTGCTGGTCTTGGGGGTTGAGAGGAACTGTTATATACCCTTCCAATGTTCTTATTTATACTAGGTTGATCACACAAAACTAAGGAGTCTTGGACAGATTAAATTGGACTTGTTCCTGCTGACTTCCTCAAATGATCTTCAATATGGTAGGCTATTTTAGATGGACTTCCAGAATTTATTTGGAAAACTTGTCCTTGACTTTTATGTTGCTAAGGACCTTAACTTGAGGGGAAAAGAAGTTGGAGCCCTTGGTTGGACTCGTGCTGCATGAGAATTGGCTGGTTACTGGACTTGTTTTGGCTAGTTTTCTGAAGGATGGACCATGCTCTGGTTAGTCTGGTTGTGGTTGTTCTTGCTGGTGTTCCTGCTTGTTCTTGACATAGAGGTTGGTTTATGAGGGGTGGTAGGCTTAGTGTTCCTGTTGTGGGACTCATGTCTGGATGTAGGGTATGTGGTAAGCTCCATGTTCTTGCTGTGACATTGTTCTGGCTGGCTGGAGGTTCAACTCCTGTTGCAGTTTGTGTATGATATGGCCTTGTATGGTCATCAATCTTTACGCACCGGGACCAACAACACTCTCCACCTGGCATGGAGCTTCTCGTTTGTAGGCGAATTTGCCATCTTTCTGTTTTTGGCTGCCACACAATGAATGTAGTATTTTCCCCATGCATGACTTTCATAAATTTGTTGTGGAGGGCATACAAAATAGTCTAGGACTCCTGTTTGCCGTTTAGTTAATGTGCTGAAAATTTTGTAAGGCAAGCGATCTGCAGAGTACCGCTAGTTCTTTTTATTTCATATTCTGGTCCCCTTGGGACCTGTCTGGTTGCAAGATGTATTTCATTGATTTTCACTTCAGGAAGTTGTTGTAAGGATGTGTACTGCAGCATTCTAGATGATGCATGTTTCCTTATTTCGATTTCCCATAAAGCGGCCCTTCTACTTTTCTAGTAGTGTCATCTGCTGGCGGATTTGCCGGAGGTGTAGGTAGACTAACTTGGTTTGTATGTTGCGTAACCAATTCTGCCGGAAGAGTGTTCTTTCCTGGAGACAGATCATAGTGGGAGAAGTCTACCCTGCGGTCAAAGCAACATGTCATTTAGGTTGAGGGCTTGATATACACACAAAGAGGCTGATTCTGCAGGCACAGTAATTTCTGCTAGAACGTGGGCAAAATATTTTCTGCATGAGGTGTTGTATATTCTGCAAGAGGAGTGATTTGATATGTAACAAGAATCGCAGATTCTGGAGCCTGAGTGACCACTCCTGTTGGCAAAATGATCTCACGAGGATCCTGGCTTGAATGTTGCTCTAAGGTAGCGAGGGCATCTACCTCCACATTCTGGTACCTGGGGGACCTGTTTGACTCTGGGTGCCCTCAAGTACCCGACCCTCTAGTTTAGATTAAGCTGTAGCCCAAGTATGCGAGCTTCATATTCTGCTTGCCTACTGGTTGTCCTAAGCTCACGTCTAATAGTTGATATGATTAGTTACCCTTGCAATCCACTCCTAGTGACCTAAGTACCAGGTTTGCTCCTGCTCTCCCTACGATCTCCTTCTGGTAATCTGAGCACCAGGTTTGCTCTTGCTCCCCTGAGACCTCTTTCTGGTGATCTGAACACAAGGTCCGCTCCTGCTCCCCTTGCTATCTCCTTCTGGTTACCTGAGCACTAGGTCTGCTCCTGCTCCTCATGCGACCTCTTTCTGGTGATCTGAGCACTAGGTTTGCTCCTGCTCCCTTTGCGACCTCTTTCTGGTGACCTGAGCACCAGGCCTGCTCCTGCTCCCCAACGATCTTCTTCTGGTGACCTGAGCACCAGGTCTGCTCCTGCTCTCAATATGTTGGAATGCCTACCAATGAGCAACACCCAAGTCTGTCCTCTCACGTTTTCCTTCAGGGATAAGGTGTCTATATCACCCTGGGTCTGGAGCGCTGGACCAAAGTCAGCTACATAGTCCACTAGGACCTGTGAGTCAATGGTTGTTCAAACTTAGAACTTTATGCTTAGGTGTGCAGTTCATTTGGTCACCCTCCTGATAGTTATGGTTTGTTCATAATGGCTTTCATGGGGTAGGTAGTTTTTGCATAAGATTAAAAACAAGAGCGCAACTTATAGGAGGCAGAAACAAGTGCAAGAAACAAATTTAAAATAAGAATGCGGCTTAGAGGAAGCGGAGACAAGTGCAAGAAACAGATTTAGAATATGAACGCAGCTTAGAGGAGGCAAAGACAAGTGCAAGAAACAGATTTCCAAGTGACGTGTACCTGGTCTCTGCAGGATGCGAAGACTGACTAACGTGATATTCTGGGTGTTGCATGTCAGCTTCTTCGCATACATGCATGACACTGATTGCTGCCCTGGTTACCGACAGGTACGAGTACCAGGGTTCTTCTAATTCTAGTTCGGAGGGCAGAGGTGGTATACTCAGATATTGCTCTAACTCATTGAGTGCCTGCTCGTGCTCATTAGAATCTTTAGCTGTTGGCTCCATAAAATTGACTATACAGCATTCGTGGTTCAGTCTGAGTGTTGTGTCTTGTCCAAGCTACTACTGGAACCTGGTTATCGCTTTATTGCATGCTGACTAATTTCTCCTGCACTAGAGAATTGGTCAGTTCCAAGGAAGCCACTAGATATAATGTTACCTGGTGTGGAACACGCGTTATCGGGTTTATGAGAATATCCTCTGAGATTAGTTCTCCTCTCATGTCAGGTAGAGTAGTCGTTCTAGTTTACCACCTTGAATATGATTTCTTCTTGGATGGGTTCATCGTACTTGCTAGATTTGATCTGGTTCCTAACATTTTATCAAAGGACCAAGCAGAACAATACATGTTAGTTTTAATAAATTTCACCAATGGTTGATGAAATTTACCTATAAACCCTGACCCTATAAGCATTTCTTTGTTTTGGGTCCAGTTTACCCGTGTAGACTAAGTATCCAATGCTCATCCAGATTTTTATTTTGATGTAGTTTACTGTGGACAATGTTATGATGAGGGCATCATGATGTCGCTCCTGAGTGCCGTGAGCATCTACCTCGTTGAATGTGATAGTTGGTAGGTCATTGTGGCTTACTCTGCAAGAGGATTCTGGGATACCCCCAGTATGTTTCTGTGGCATGCCTTTTTGCTGCTGAGTATATTAGGCCGCACAGTTCCGACCCACCTGCTATCACGTTTATTATTCTAGCAGAAACAAGGGATGTAGAGGATAGAACCTGGTTCGTGGAGCGTATTGTCCTGGACCTGCCCCCACGTGATAGCAGGTGGTCCAGGTTTTGCTATTTGTATGGATATTCTGCCTCCTTCCTAGCTGAAGACTAGGCGTTCTAATTCTGCGGGAGGGTTAGGGACAGATGGAACAATACCAACGATGCTACATCTCGACGACATTTCTGTAGAGATATGTCCTGCGAGATTACTAATCTAGAGTCGTAGTGACAATAGCTTCAGATTGTTATTCATGTTCCAGCTGAACAAAATAAGGTGTTACCTGACGTAACTTGCAATCTGGTCAGCGCGAAAAGAATAGCTGGGTGGTAGACCACAAGGATGTAGTCTTGTAACCAGCCTGCAAGCGCCATTTCCTCCAGATTTTCTCTGCACCTTGAACATTTCTGCTAGTCCAGTTCCTGCTGGCCTACCTTCTGCTG
>JAIUZE010074507.1:0-13637 GCA_022085475.1 Heliosperma pusillum | reverse complement strand
AATAAAAAATAGTTATCGCATGCCACTTTTTATCTAGAAATGGTAAGTCGATACTTGACTAATTCTACCCTTAGAACTCTTGGTTTACGGATTTCAACTAAATCCATCTCCTAGTCCCAAGATAACGCTTATCTCGTTGAGTCCAATCCATTTTTAGCTTGTGATCGTATCACCCTACTTACCCGAGGTAAAAAGGGACCCACGAGCGTGGTAGCCCTAATGAACACGGGATTCATAGGTTTTATTAATTGGTAAGGCTAATCTCAATTTTTAAACATGTGAGAGATCTTGTCAATTTAGTTATTAATTCCCTATAAGTGAACTAAGTCGGTGAATTGTGAATAACGTTGAATTGACAATAACGGTAAATTAAATGCATGTGTGACGATTTTGGCATGAGCGGAAATAAAGCAAGCAACCAAGCAACAATAAAAACCTAGTATGGCCACCCAGCTAATCAAAATTAACTAGATAGTTAAAAATTCGGAAACCAACTCCTTGGTCCCTTGCCTCTTCACTTGGAACACCTTCCAAAATGGCACCGTCTTGAGGGAGTCACCGGTCTTCATAAAAATAATTACAAATATACAAATATACAAATTTCTATTATACATTTATTCTATGAAATGAAATTATTAAAATTATACAAATCGGCGATACGAGATCGCAATAAAATTACAACCAAACCGTTATTCCCTTACATTACGGGTAATAACGATAAAAATAACTAGGCCATACTAGGTACAAAATTTGCATAAATTATTAAATAAATGACATTCATTCATTCAACCATAAATAAAATAAATTGCTACAAAATTCATGCCAAAATCGCCCTAATCACATTCATGCTCATTGTAGCTCGATTTTTCGGGATTTATTGATTTTTAACCATTAAAAATCAATATCAACATTTAAATCTCATTTAAATTCAAAATAATTAACTAAACTATTTTAGAACTCAAAATTAGTCACTACTAATTTTGTTGGTGATTAATTAGATCGATTTGATTTCATTTTCTAAATATTACGGTTTAATCATAACAATTGTGAAATAAAACCAAAATAAAATATAAACATCATAAAATTTGAAACCAAAAATTTTGAACATGCTGGAACAATTCCAGGAACTATAAATTTGCTCAAAAATTTAAATTAATTTTATGAACAAATAGCTTTGTATTTAATGGTTTAATCAAATAAAAACATTAGATATAGTAAAACAGTGAAAAAAATTATGAAATTTCACCAAGACTATCAACATCAAAATGTAAAATGTACCAACAATTTTCAAGACCAGAAATGGACGTTTCAATTTTATGAACATTATAATCTGATATTATCGACTTTTATCGTATAAAAATCAATGAACATGCATCGTATTTTAACTCAAAATCTTTGATTTATTAGTTATCTTATAACTTTAATAAAAATGTTCAAAATGAACATGCATGCTACAAGCTAACTCTGATACCACATAAAAGTCCATAGACCTTAATTAGACTCCTATAATTAGTTGCTAAATTACTTGTTAATTTAGTATTTAATGATCTATGTAACATGCATGCAAATATAAAGACATTTATATAAGAGAAGAAATTTCCTCACATTGATATGGAAAATATATGGGCACAACAAAAACTCCTTCTTGTTGTTCTTGAGCTATTAATATGGATGAACACAAGTAATCTCCAAACTAGAAGATCTCCTCTAAGTTGCACCAAGATGAACCCAAATAATCTACTCTTATTATTAACTAGATAATAAGATAGATATTATACTACTAATATTAGACTATATTACTATACTAGTAATACTTAAGAAATATTAGTATATGAGAGTTGTAGAGAGAAGTTTAGTTTTGAGAGATGTATGATAAAATAAGCAAGAATGAAGAAGTAAAGAAATGAACAACAATTGCTCTCTTTATAGCCAAGAAGGGCCGGCCAAAGTGATCACCAAAGAGTGATTTTTTCTTCTTATTTTATTGTCATGCAAAGTGGTAATGTGTTGTCGTGAATAAAATGATTTTAGGTTTACTATTCATGTCATAAGCACATGTTGCTTGTGATTATGAATAAGAGCAACCATCATCACCATCCACTATGTCATAACCGGCCATGTGAAGGCTATTTTGATCCATTTTGATTTTTTATATTTGTCCCACAAATACTTATTAATCATATGCTTAATTATCTTGTATAATTAAGTGTTAATTTGATCATATAACAATTATATGACACAAATAAATGAATAATATGTACTTAACATTTTAAGTAATATTTTACCTTTATATCAATATATAATGGGTCCCGCAATTCTTAGTTAATTTATTTTACAACTCTTTGTAAATATAATTAACTAATTACCTCTATCTCAAAACCTCGACTAATTTAGTAATTTAACGATTAATTACTAAGTTAAATCTTATTTAATCGTATTAAAATAAGATATAAATTTATTAGTCAATTATCGCATAATTGAAAAATAAACTTAATCGAATTTGAGTTCTTAACTCAATTTCTAACAATTAACTCTCGTACATATCGAATATATGTAATGTACAAATTAACTGTATCATATACAAATAATTAGTTACTATTTGGATTTCATCCTTTAGGTGTGACCGAAAGGGATCGGTTGATCACCGCCGTCATATGACAATAACGTCAAACTCTAGTCAGCCAACCGTTATTGATTTACGTTAATCAACTGACTAATTATATATATAGTCAATAAATATCTCAATTATATTCCTTAATAAGATTTATTATGTGGCGCACTATTTGTGGAGGACACCTACTCCAACAGCTGCAACCTTTCCTATCAAATAAAGCAACTTGGTCCACTTGCAACTTAGCTGGACACTTTTATACTTCAAAAATGTTATCAAACTTTCTAAACCTGTAACACCCCCATTTCCCAAGGAACATTCAGCAAAACCTTTCTTAGTAAATTGGAGTGCTACCACCTCGGTTTCCCGAGGTAGTGCAGCGTAATTAGGGGGGTCTATGCGTTTTTGTGGAGGACCCTATGAACGACTCAAAGTCCGAATGACGACCAAGGGGCTGCCCCAAAGTGGCAGCAACAAAAGGGGGACTTCTGGGGGTTTATTTGTGTCCTAAGCCTATGAAAAACATGAAAGATATGGTTGTGAACCAAGGGCCACAAGACCGGCTCATGGCTCGACCCACAACCTACTCAAGCCAAGGAGTTAGACCACACAAGTCCACCTCCCTAACACAAGCTCGATATGATCAAGACCCAAACTACAGACAAGCACAAGTTTGGACCTCAACTTGGACAGCAAGTTTAGCTTAGCTCACAGCCTAGCACAGAACCAAACTAACCTCACTAACAGACGTAGGTCGATCACCCACAGCCTAGCACAGGGCGACCACCAGGCCTGGCCGATTAGGAGAGCTTAACCACAGCCTAGCACAGGTTAACCTCCCTTAATCGAACAACCAAGAAAGGCATGGCCACTATTGGTTGTGACGAGGTGCTCCTTGAGCTAACCCTCAAGTTTGTGTTTGACACAACTCTTTTAATTCATTCTCAAAAACTGAATGTTACATTGGGTGGTGAGTTCCTTATATAGGGGCTCACATTACATCCTATCCATCCATCTAAAAAGCTACATCGAATGGCTACAATTGAAAGGAGCAAGAGGACAATAGGATAAAGCATTACAAAAAAAAGGACATAATAAAAACTAGTCTAAATAGTCCAAGGGACTGTTGAAACCGGACCAACATATGCTGCCCATGGCAGGGGTCCTTGTCATGACTAGCCATGTCCTTGTCATGACTAGCCATGTCCTTGTCTTTGGACTTGTCTTGGCTTGGACAAAATGTGGCTGGCATGTGATGGGCATGTCCTTGTCTTGACCGAGACAAGTGGGGCTGCTATGCCCTTGTCTTGACCGAGACAAATGGACAGCCATGTCGTTGTCATGATGCTGCTCGTCTTGGTCCTCCTAGGGCTGTCATGGCCGTGTCTTGGCTTGCCAAGATGCTGCCATGTCCTTGTCATGGGGCCGTGTCCTTGTCTTGCCATGTCCTTGTCATTGTCACGGATTGTGGGGCTGAGACAAGGGACTGCCATGTCCTTGTCTTGGCTGCCAATTCTTGTCCTTGTCCTTCCTTTTGGCTTGGCATCTTCATGAGACACAAGAGGGACCATGTGATGTTGCTTGTCCTTGGAATCTTTGGATTTGTGATCACCTTTAGGCCTTGTAAAGACTCAATTAACTAGCCACCCATTTTCAGCCATGGTACTTGTTTGAGCAAAAGATGAGCCTCTTCGAAAAAGGATACTCCCCCCCCCCCCCCTTTTTACTACAGGTAGTACATATCAAATAGATCATAAAAAAATAATATAAATAAGTAATGTTTAAATGATTACAACAAATCAAAATCCGAAAGTTATACAACTAAACCTCAAATCCAATTCGTCTAAACTCAACATCTAAAGACTCAACGGAATCTAATGTGATTATTGTCGCGCATCTTCCTTGCCAACCCTCAAGCAAGCTTAGCCAATGATACGTGCTAGACCCCATGCTCACCATTCCGCAATGGATCACCGCAGTTTATAAACATCTATGGGGTCAGTATAATTACACGATACTAATAATCTAGTACAAGAGCAGTAATAATCCAGTACTTGTGCTTAAGAAATTGAAAGTACTACTCCTATCAACAAAGTGCACTTTTATTTCTATTTATCCATGAAAAAGAAATTCATAGGTAAGCGTGCTTGGCTAGGAGTAATAGTAGGATAGGTGAGTTATTGGAAAGTTCCCGAGATGCACATGAGTGAGGACAAAATCTGCTGTAAATAAAGGACTCATGTTCATCTCAGGGTCACGTACACATCATGTCAAGCTTCTGTGAGTTACCGCTCCTAACCCAGGGTTTAGGCCGAGGTGTTGCAAATAATCTCAAACCCAAAATTGACATCTCAATTCAAACGAAGTTAATAATTAAATTAACTAGATTACTTACCGAAATAATAAAATGTTGAAGGCAATTTATCAATGGACAAATTCACCGGTCTCTATTAAATCATATACGATTTTTAAGATTTATTTGATAAATAAAATATAGTTTTGTCGTTAGAATTTGAAAACGTTTTATTTCAAAATAAAAACTCTTTCCTTTCTAGTAAGAGTAGGTCATGCTTAAGACCATCTTAAATTTACGACCTCTTACAAATATTTTTTAATATTTTCTTTAGTTAAATTTATTATAAGTATCGTTTTAACTTAGCACGATTTTAATAAAGAATTTGTATTATGGTCAACACATGAACACACATGAACACACATGAACACACAAGACATATATCATCCTATTCACCCCCTTATTGCATTATGGGACATTACAACCCATAAATTGCAAAAATGGGTAGCATTCTTCACAGAAAAGGTAATGAATAATATGCTTCTCATTTATTTTTGATAATAAAAATAGAATAAAATCACTAAATTTGAAATTTTATCAATTACAATACGTATAGTATGTTATCAATGCGGTATACGTATATAGTTCTTTTCATGAATAATATTTGAATGCATGATATTATCCTAATAATAACCAATTAATGTAAGAGCATGTCCTATATAAATGTGTCCCAAGTATTAGGCTCATACTATCAAGCAAAACTTGCATTCATTTAATTTTCTAGTACTCAACTTCAAATCTTTATTGTGAAAATGGTTGCGTTTTCTTCACTCGATAGCTTGCAGCCAACCATTTTGATTTGCATCCCTCTTCTTCCATCTCAAGTACCTTGCATGAATAATAGTATGAATATTTGAATCAAATGTTTACATAAAATAACGTACTAATTGTTGAAAATAATCTCATCAAACTAGTTTTTAGGTTTTCACTAACCAACAAACCACCATAAATTCACCACAAATTCTATACTGTGGTCGTCGTACATGTGATGATGAAAATGTGATAAATTTTGGATAAATAATTTTGGTGAATAATGACCACTTTTTAAGACAAAACCTTAACCATTTTTCTAAGTGATCACTATTTTGCATAAAGTGGAAAACTTTTTTTAAAAAAAGTGGTCACATTTTGCCCACTTAATGGGAAAAAAACGATCACACCTTAGAATTATTGTAAAATCACAATATTATCGAAATTAGATATTACCCTCTAACATACTTTATATAGGTTAGTTCTTTTAATAATACCTATATTATGTGTGTTAAAGGGTTTGTCCTAGATCACCCTCTAACATACTTTATGTCGCTAAGTTTTTTTAATAATACCTATGAATCATCTAACCTTATTCGTAAATAATCTTTCAGTCTAATTAATTGACTTATGGGTTGAAGGAAACATTTGGTCATTAATAATTGTAAAAAAAATTAATAATATAAATTAATAATAAAATTCTTATATTTATATGCAAATTCTATCACAAAAATGATTTTAAATGAGAACTTTTCTACAGATGAGGAATAATTAAGTCACAGTGGAGTAGTGGAGATTGTAAAAGTCAAACTAGAAAGATTATTTTAAAATGGAGGAATTAAATCTTTGGATTAGTCTTCACAACTCGAATTATCTAAAACATACTTACAATAGTAATTTGTTAAAATATACGCAGATACCATGTGATAAGGACACTGCATCAGTACCAATGTAGTGATTCAATGATGATTGGCCATTACTAGCAGTTTGAGTCTTAAATTGTTTTTCTCAAGACCTTTGATTTAGTTTCTTTTATCTTTATTAGTTTTTGACTTTAAGTTCAACCATGTGCACCCTTGTACCGATTTACTCATTGTCTTTTTTTTAATGATAATAAAAATGTATTGGCCAGTATATTCATGTCTGTTTTCAGTAATACTTGTATACATCGGTTACACACATGGCTAGCTAACTTATCACTTATTTTACTTAGTTATTCTATCTTTAATAACCTCCACTAACTAGCATGATTGGCTAATAAGGGCATATGGTTTACAAGAGACTTACTCGTCTTTTTTTGTTCATAGATAATAAAACTTTTCAGAAACACATTATATCCGAAAATTATTCAGAGTACAAGTTACAACAAAATAACTTCATGGGCGTCACTAACTTTTGCTATAAAATGCCCAGATTTTTCATTGTTGGTTACGTTCACTGATGTTAAACTACACGTAATTTTAATCTCACATATATAGCTATTATTTAATATACGAGAATAATTTTGATCAATTCCAATTTTGATCAACCGAGGTGCGTTATTTCATTACCATGAACATTAAACTATTGATTTAAAGTTAGGTTTAGATGAACGTAAATAGTACTATCAACTAATAAGTGCACTGTGCAACTTAAAAATATTCGGGTTCAATAGAACAAAATTAACCATAATTCAAACTTCCTCTATTCCGTTTTAGTGTATACTTGTCACAAAATTCCTCCTACACATCTAGAAAGTCATATTTGTTTTTTCGATAAATGTAAGTAATATTAGAAACGGAACGAAAGTCCATTGTCCAAAGACTCATTACATGCGTATAGTGCTAAGAATAGGCTCGGCCCAAATATATGACCAAACTTCTAGACAACAACCGTGGACTAGATGTGGCAAAAAAAAAACATCAAATCCAAATATCCTACTCCATTACAACTAAATCTGATGATTAGGCAAGCTTAAACACATCTCTCTAAATATCACAATCACAATCCCTATTATTCTATCAGTATATACAATAAGCCATGAGGTTCAGGTTCCGAATCCAAAGATCATCACGTTCTTTGATAGGAAGCTTGGTGATCCATGGATCCTTGTTTTCAATTCAGTTACAATCTGTGAAGCAAGTCTTTTAGGATTAAGGAAGTTTCCGTCGATTCTGTACACATTCATTTGTCACCAAAAATGGTACATTCAAGCAGTGCTGGTGCCGTTATTAATGCCAGTTTTCAATTTAGAGCTCCATTTTGTCCTTCTCGAATTCAAGATGTTCTAGTAAGAAAGTGTCATCCCCAGCGACTTCTCAACCTGAACGATGACTATATGGCTATACTTAGGCTCAAAGAATAAGTGATCAGAACATTCCATGTCAGTCTCACAAATACAACAGGTATTGATATCAATAATGCCTAATTTATGTAGCTTATCTTTAGTGTTGAGGATATTATAATGATCGATCCAAGCTATAACACCATGTTTAGGGATGATTCATTTGTTCCAAATCAGACTAGCCTAAATAAGGTTTGACCCTTTATCTTTAAGGAACTCGTAACTTTAACAATGGTGTAGGCTTGACCTTTATGATAGACAAAATCTTCAGTTGATAAGCGGTCGAAATTAAGTTTCTAACTTGGCAAAAAAAAATTCCATTCGCAACTAGTTATGTTCGGAGGGTTATAAGTATGTCAATTAGTATTTTTGATATAAGTTTGGTTGACCTATTTGACTCACAAGTGGCCAGTTTCAATAACAATCCACCAAACAAGTTTACCCACTGCTGCTATATTCTAGATGCATTCTTAGGACCCAATCACCCTTCCTGTTCAGGTTTAAATACTTTATCCCAAGAGACAACATGAGTTATTTTGTAATATACTCCCCCATTCTATAGGAATATTCTGCATATAGTTTCAATTCTGACAAGAAGTCCAATTGGTAAGATGAACATTTGATGAGGGTTTGTCGCGCACTCCTCGACCAAACAAAATTTATAAAACACGATACCAAACTAATGAATGTAGTAGGGTAAGGAGATCGATCCACAGAGACGATTAGGATTGATGTATCGGTTTCAGTCAGATTTAGTATAGCCGATCAAATTGAGGAGTTTGAATATTCTAAAATCAACTAAAGCGAGAAATAAAATAAAGAAGCAATAATATTAAAGATAAGACGACTAACAAAGGGGGGTTAGGGGGAGTTAGAGAGTCGGAATCATAAAATAAACAAGCTATCAAACCAATAGAGTATTTAGCGATACTCACCTTGAGTTATAATCATAGTTGATTATACGAGTGGGTTGATAATTTTTGTAATACGGAGAAAGGTACTAAAGATTATTAATCGAGAATAGTGGACGTAGGTTTCGACTTGTGAAAATGAACAACTACAAAACTCACGTGTCTCTCTCTCTTTACTTTTCGTTATTTCGTTACTAGTACTTTGATTAAGTAATTAGTTGATTTTAATCTACAGAATCAAATAATTAATTACATATCTTATAAATCGAAAAAGTGGGGCTAGTTTTTAATACTCAATTCACCCCCCCCCCCCTCTTTCGTATTCGATCAATAGACTCAACAATTGGTATCAGAGCCTCGTGATCTTGATTGCCTTACAACAAGGAGTCTGATCCTTTTTATCTTTTTTATTTCTTTATTTTCCGCTGCATTTAATTTTATTATGGATTCCAAACACTTAAAGTGTCTCGTATTCAATGAGAAGAACTATAGTTTATCAAAAAATATGATGACGCATTACACAAAGGGTAACGACTGGGAGTGCTTGCTAATCATTAAGAATGGCCCTAATAAGATCATGTTTGGATCTATTACTGGCACTTCCACCGAAAAGAAAGAAGATGACTGATCGTGCTTGTCGCGAGCACGATACAAAGATAAATTACCCAGACTAGGCTAATAACATAATAATGTAATTAGGGAAGTAGGGGTCGATCCCCAGGGTGATGGTGCTTCCTATGGATTGTGAATCGTATCACAATTGAGTTTTATCTAACGAGTTTCTGGGTTTAGGAATTATGATGTCTAAACTAACAAAAGGCATAAATGAAAATAAAATAAAAACAATTAAAGATGAAAGCAATAAAGCTAAAGATGAATTAACAATAATGAGAAGCATCTAGGGAAGTAGGTTCACACATGTAGATTGACATATTGATGAAATTGGATTTAGGACATGCAAATAATTCATTGTGAGTTCGTAAGAATGATGTGTTCATTACAATCATAGATCAGATGGTCTAGCATTCTTTTAGGCAATTTACTAGGTCTTAATCCACCATGTCATGCTTTCTCTATTCAATTCACGTATCTCTACCTTGGAAAAGAATTCCATACTAGTCAATGATTTTGATCAGGAATCGTCAACTATCGTTAAAGTCCAAACATGCATAGACACAACGTTTTAAAAGCACAATTTCTTTTATCCAATTATCATCTTTTAATCAATCTAACATGGCTACCCTACACCCTAGAGAGGTGACTACTCACTCATGTCAATATTTATATCGAAGATGATGATGATAATAAAAACTAGGATAGACATGTTTATTTGATTTTGACAATAATCTAAGACTCTCTATGTGGCGATAATAGCGACGTTACTTGACAATCTAAGAAATGAAAGGACGATTATAACAACATGAAAAAGGAATCTAAGATAATATGAATAGAAAATAACAATCAAATAAGAAACACAAAGAACTTTAAACAAAGGATAAATTAGAAATACCTAGGTGACGATCAACAACGAAAGCGATAACAATAATAGAAATCCCTCGCATAGAATAATCGTTCCTTGAATTACAACACTTGAACCCACAAAGTAGATTACAAAGATTGAAATTATTATTGATATAAGCTAATTTTTTGATGTGAAATGGACAGAAATAAACTAAGAACTAAAGACAAAAGAAGAAAATGATCTAAACTAGAAAGACTAAACTAAAGAGAAAATGTAAGAAGAGAAGAGATGTTGTGTGTGAGATTGATATGAGGAGATGCGTTGTGTTGAGAAGAGGGGCTGGAGCATCCATTATATAGCATTAGGGTTTCGTGGGGAAGGGGTCGAGCATTGAACATATAGGACAAAAATAGGAAGTTGAAGCATTTTGCTCGAAGCAGCAGAGATACCCGATCGGGTAAGTTGTCATCTAGAAGCTTTTGACTAACGTTTCATCTCCCTTTGCTTTCACTTGACTTCCATCATCCCCCTTGACCTCTTCAATCGGGTTTGTTGATAGGGTTTTATGTAAAGCGATGAATTCTTCCGCCTAATTGATAGATCTTCCGACAACTGCGACATCGTCTTTACTTCTTCTCTCTTTTGAATTAGTGAACCTTCTTGAAATGCCTTTGACATGGTCAAGCTTTCTTCTTCAAATCGTCAGGTTCTAGGCAAATGCTCGGAAGTATAGAAAAAGGGCGTAGAAACGTCAGTTTCCCTACAAAACATGTTAGAACACAGGAATTCGCCTAGAGGACGATATTAGCTCATAAAATGGCTTAACAAAGCACAAATGAAATATAGAACCAAGTTAAATTGGGGGTTAAAATCATACAAATATTCACTTATCAAACTCCCCCAAGCTAAATCTTTGCTTGTCCTCAAGCAAATATAACAATACCAGGACAAGGTTGCAAGAATTGGCTACTACACCATCAAGAAACAAATCTCAACGTAAAACTTTGAAAACATAATGAATCATAACCCAAAAACAACGTGGGCAAGAATGATACATAAACATGGTTGAGATTTACATAACGGCGTAGCACAAAGAATTTCACTATAGAATTTTCGGCTCTTGCATGATCTTTTGACAAATGGACTCTTACGGCACACTCGAACACTCATTGCATGTAAAAGGTGATTTCTTTATGTGTAAATGTTTTTGAGACACTCACCTATCTACGACTTATGAAAATGTGACCGCAGTCTAATATGGTAAACAATTCAAAACACAAGTCAAAGATCACAATGCACATAGAAGAGAAGCCAAAAAATAAGAAGAAGGCTTTGGGAAATGGGTGAAAGGCGGACAAACAGTTATGGTCTTGTGAAGGTTCGAATGAGCTAGCAACTGACCAATGATAAATGAATACTCAATCCAAACTTTCGATCAATTCCCAAAAGACAAATAACGAAGCCAGAAGTAACGGATTGGCTTATTACACACGAAACACAAGGGTAAACTCCTTCTATTGATTTGACATTTTGAGGAGATACTCACACCTTCTTGTTTTTTTTCTTTTTCTTTTTCCGATTTTTTTCTTTTCGATTTCATTTTTTTTCTTTTGAACATCACTTCTTGAATATTTCGTTCTCCAAATTAACTTTGTCATTAAGGAACAAAATCTTATCAAAAGAGCACCCATACACCATAGTCTAGCTACTAGCTCAAAAGGTAGGCAATTTTTGTATGTAGCTATTATTTTTGTGAAGCATTTGTATGAAGGGGCTAATTTTTAGGGGCAATTTAAAGTGAAAAAGGCTTCAAATCTTAGTGAATCATGAATGCAATGCTTATAGGAATGAAATGAAAATCATACTTATGCGTTTTGACATGACACATATCACAAGGAGAACTACACACACCTAAATGAGACTGGGTATAAATGTACCAGTCTAAGGATGTGACAACCCTCGCGAATGCGGAAATATAAAACATATAAGCATGTGAATTATATAGCGGAAAATACGGTATTTTAAAAACCTTTATACATGCAAGATAGAAAAATACGAGGAGTGTCAAAATATTACAAACTAAATAAAAATACCACAAGAGACGTAGTCTCTCAAAGTGTTAACAAAAGGCAAAGTAATTAGCAACTAGCTAAACAACGTCTAGAGGTGTTTCATCCAGGGACAACGCCCGCTAGCTCACACCCGAACCCAAAATAGCATAAGCAAAAAGCCATCCATGCAAGCAACCTGTTCATTCATGAAAAACATGAACGCCACAATCAGTGGGGAGTAACTCCGGGTTCTCCCAGCCATATCACATTAAACGTACATATAAGGAAATACAAAAGTTAAATCATGCATATATAGATATACATGTGAGTTGCAATAAGAATAGATAGGCAATCCAATATAAAATGATAAGATCATGTGGAAATCAAATCCGAAACCATCATGTTATTCAAAGACTCGGGGAAGACACTCTTAGGCAACCGAATACGCTCACTAGGGCTTGCATCTCACCGTTAGCGGTATAAGATTGATAAGATTGAGACTCGACAGACAAACCAAGTCAAGTCATGCGATGATCACAATAAATCCAACATATTATCATCCATTCACGAACCAAGACATTGACGGTGCCAAATCATGCAATGACCATGAACAATATCATGAAATCACGCATTCAAAGACGACACAAGACGACATCTCTCACGGTAAATGAAACGCACAGCATCGTGTATGGCAGTATGATTAACAGGCAGCCACGGATAAGCATTTTCCCCTGACTCATACACGATGCTACGTTTCGTATATGTGCACTAATTTCCTCCTGTAGGACGACGATATAAATATCCGGTCCTAGTCTAAACCTGGCCAGACTCTCGGAATAAACGTGTTCCGATTCGACATGCGATAAACGTTTCGCATCCAAGACTCGGTCAATCATAGACGCCGAGTACCCAAAATTCGGTCGACATTCACGAAAGAGGCGGAAAAGAGCTCAAGCCTCATAACAAGCGGTACGCTACATGCAAATAACACCACCTCGCAAGTACACAACATTTGACGGCCGGGTCGATCAACGCATATCGTTCAACTCCCAACAACGTCGTCGTATTCCCACTTACACATGCATTTAAGCAGTAGGATACCTCTCAGTTCCGACATTCCAGCCTTACGAACGGAAAGGTAGCCAAGGGAATAATAGTACAAAGCACAAGACAAAA
>JAIUZE010074505.1:0-28719 GCA_022085475.1 Heliosperma pusillum | reverse complement strand
CGACCTTACTTAAAATCTCCTTTAGTTCCCTGTTAGAGACTTCAACCTGCCCACTAGTCTGAGGATGATACCCCAAACCCCTACTATGTTTGACACCATATTAAGACAGTAGGGTCGTTAGCTGCTGGTCCCTAAAATGCATACCCCTATCACTAATGACAACCCTAGGGACGCCAAAATGAGGGAAAATGGTCTTACGAAACAGCTTAATCACGGTCTTGGCATCACAGTTGGGAGTGGCAATCGCTTCTACCCATTTAGACACATAATCTACAGCTACCAGAATATACCTGTTACCAAGACTCGACGGGAATGGTCCTTGATAATCAAAGCCCCAGACATCAAAAAGCTCGACCTCTAAAATGCCGTTTTGGGGCATTTCATGTCTCTTAGATATGTTTCCTGTCCACTGGCAAGCATCACAACTAGCAACAAAAACTTTAGTGTCAGCAAAAAGAGTCGGCCAATAGAAACCAGACTGTAATACCTTAGCCACGGTGCGCGACGGACCGTGGTGACCTCCGCAAGGGGAAGAATGGCAGCCTTCTAGGATAACTTTGATCTCCCACTGTGGAACACATCGTCTGAAAAGACCGTCTGCGCATGACTTGAACAAGTATGGATCATCCCAGAAATAATCACGCACATCATGTAGAAACTTCTTCCGCTGCTGATAAGACATATCAGGTGGCAGCTTCTGGCTGACAATGTGATTGGCATAATCTGCAAACCAAGGTTCAACACCATCGTTAGACTTTAGAGAATGGACAGTGCATAAAGTATCATCAGCAAACGAATCATTAATGGGAAGAGAATTCTCCCCCTCCTGTCGCGTCAAACGCGAAAGATGATCCGCTACAACGTTCTCAGCTCCTTTCTTATCCCTGATTTCCAGATCAAACTCCTGGAGAAGGAGTATCCATCTCAGCAATCTGGGTTTAGCTTCTTTCTTGTTTAGGAGGTGTTTGAGCGGTGCATGATCTGTAAAAACAATAACCTTAGAGCCCAACAGATATGATCTAAATTTATCAAGCGCATAAACTACAGCTAAAAGCTCCTTTTCTGTGGTAGCATATTTCACTTGAGCCTCATCCAGAGTTCGGCTCGCATAGTAAATAGCATTCAAAGCTTTGTCTTTCCGCTGGCCGAGCACCGCTCCTAATGCGTAATCGCTTGCATCGCACATAATCTCGAACGGCAGCGTCCAATCAGGAGGCTGAATAATGGGTGCAGAGACCAAAGCCTGTTTCAAAGTGTTAAAAGCAGAAAGACAATCATCAGTAAAATCGAAAGGAGCATCTTTTAATAGCAACTGTGTAAGTGGTTTAGTGATTTTAGAGAAGTCCTTGATGAACCGGCGATAAAAACCGGCGTGACCAAGGAAACTCCTCACCCCCTTCACGTTAATAGGAAGGGGTAATTGCTGAATCACTTGCACCTTTGCTCTGTCTACCTCAATACCCCTATTCGAAACCAAGTGCCCAAGGACGACTCCCTCATTGACCATGAAATGGCACTTTTCCCAGTTCAGCACCAGATTAACCTCGATACATCGCTGCAAAACTTTGTCAAGGTTAGCTAAACATTTATCAAAATCATTCCCATAGACACTGAAGTCATCCATAAAGACTTCCATGATAGACTCTATATACTAAGAAAATATCCCCATCATGCATCTCTGGAAGGTAGCTGGGGCATTACACAAACCAAAAGGCATTCTGCGATAAGCAAAAACACCCTTGGGGCAAGTAAAAGTGGTCTTTTCCTGATCATCTGGATGAATAGGGATCTGGAAGAACCCTGAGTACCCATCCAGATAACAGAAAAACTCATGAGAAGCTAACCTCTCTATCATCTGATCAATGAAAGGAAGGTGGAAATGATCTTTCTTGGTGGCGGCATTTAACTGCCTATAGTCTATACACATCCGCCACCCGGTTACTAGTCGAGTAGGTATTAATTCATTCTTTTCATTTTTAACAATTGTAGTACCTCCTTTCTTGGGTACGACCTGAACTGGGCTTACCCATTTAGAGTGGCTAACTGAATAAATAATACCTGCATCGAGCAGTTTCATCACCTCGGTCATCACAACCTCCTCCATCTTCGAGTTCAGCTTTCGCTGACCCTGTCTGCAAGGTTTATGACCTTCTTCCAGCTCAATCCTGTGCATACAGACGTCAGGGCTGATGCCCTTGATGTCATCCAGTGAATACCCCATCGCTTTCATGTTCCTCTTAAGTACAGCCAACAAAGCGGTTAGCTGTTCCTCATTCAGTTTAGAACTGACAATAACTGGAAATTGCTCAGTATTATCAAGAAAAGCATATTTAAGGTGAGTTGGAAGGGGCTTACGCTCGGGAACTTTTACCTCGACGGAACACAAGGAGTGACCCAAGTGTCCCAGCTGTTCTTCCTCCGCATCAGTCAATTCTTCCTCATCGGCAGTATCTCCAAGCAATTTCAGCACTTCGTCATTGTCATCAAAATAATCTGCACACTCATCTAGCAATGTTAAAGATTCCAACGGATCCTTCATCAAGGAATCCGGCCAGAACTCATAAGTGAACTCATCAATGATATCAACAGAAAAGCAGGCGTCCTCTATCATTGGTCTAGATAAAGTGTCAGGTAAACTGAACGAAACCGTATCATCCCCCACGGCTAGAGTTAAACGCCCGTGTTTAACATCTATAATGGCCCCAGCTGTACACAAAAACGGCCGACCCAAAATAATTTGGGTACGGGTATCCTCAGCAATGTCTAAAACTATGAAGTCAACAGGAATAAAAAACTTGCCCACCTTACCAGGCACGTCTTCTACGACACCTAAGGGTCTCCTAACAGATCTATCGGCCATCTGCAGGGTGATGTTGGTCGTCTTAAGACAACCCATGTTAAGCTTACGACAGATAGAATAAGGAATGACACTTACACTAGCTCCAAGATCACATAGTGCCTTGTCTATCACGACATCTCCTATAACGCAAGTAATAGAGAAACTACCCGGATCCTTCAGTTTCGGGGGAGACTTGTTCAGGATTAAGCTACTAGACTCTTCCATAAAGGCGACAGTAGCGAAACTCTCAAGTGCTTTCTTACGCGTAACAATATCTTTCATAAATTTGGCGTAAGGAGGTACTTGAGTGATTAGCTCGGCAAAAGGCACAGTTACCTGAATGTTTTTAACCATGTCTACAAACTTGCTGAACTGTATCTCCGTCTTTGAATCACGCAAACGACCTGGGTATGGGACTCTGACCATCGGAGACGGGTCCCCAATTTTCTCCTTACTCGGTACCTTCTCAGCAGGGGAAAGTACTTCATCGCACATAATCTCGATTCGTGTGCCTGACGTCTCACATTCACTCGATCGAGACTTCTGTGCACTCGATCGAGTGATTCCTTCCTCTTCATCCTTCGATCGAGTGAAACGATTACTCGATCGAAGATCTTCTAACACCGGGCTACTCGATCGAGTATGTTTACTACTTGATCGAGGAGTTTCTTCAGCTGAATCACTCGATCGAGTAATGAACCCACTCGATCGAGTAGTATTCTTGACAAAATCCTTCGATCGAATGGTATTCTCATTCGATCGAACCCTTCTCTGCACATCTTCAGTTAATTCATCCGAGACATCATCGACCTCGGCATGCGTGCTTTCAGGAATGTGTACAGGACCGTCATAAGCACGACCACTTCTCAGATTTATGGCATTGACTGGGTCTTTGGTTGGAAGTAGTGAATTGCATCTGTCGAGCAGTTTCCGGAGGGTGTCCGCACTGGATTGTTGCTCAAGCTTTTGCGCATTGACAGTGGCCTTGAGATCTTCATATTCGGCTTGGGTAATGAGTACCTTGCCTTCATCCACGGGTGGTTGAGATTTTGCAGCGGTTAGCTCGGCGTATAACTCGGAAAAAGGACCCCCTTGCTTGAATTTCCTATAAGCAAGAACCCTTGCTGAATCGGCTAAACAAGTAATAGGATCATGTCCCTCATCACCGCATCTACCACAAACCATCTCAATAGCTTGAACTTGGTGTATTTCGCCCAAATTCCCCGTTTCTACCACATGAACTTCTTCAACAACAGTGTCCCTCCTTCTCTCCGCTCTGGGATTACCGTAGCTAGCAGAATGGATGGCCATATTTTCAATAAGTTGCCACCCTTCATCATCCTCCACATTAGCCTGGAATCTCCCTCGTGCAGCAGCATCCAGAACCATTCTTGGTTCAGAAAGCAACCCATTGTAAAATTGACTGCACAAAAACCATTGCTCGAACCCGTGATGCGGAACTGAGCGAACTAGCTTCTTGAACCTGGCCCATGCTATACTCAAATCTTTAGTAGTAGATTGAGTAAAGTTCGTGATCTGGCGGCGCAGCGCGTTGGTTCGCAGAGGAGGAAAATACCGTCTATAGAATGCTAGAGCTAGCGAACTCCAATATTTAACCCCAGCAGCCTTCCTATCTAAATCTCTCCACCAATCCTTAGCATCGCCAGTCAAGGAAAAAGGAAAAAGGAATTCCTTTACCTTGTCTTGCGTAACACCAGCAACTACAGGAATGGCGGAGCAATAGTCTGTAAATACCTCTACATGCCTAGCTGGGTCTTCATCTACCATACCCCCGAATAAATTCCGCTCCACTAAACTGTAGTAGGATGGATGTATTGTGAAGGTACCCTCATCAGCAAGAGGGAGGGTAATTCCCTTAGGTAGAGTCTCCGCACTGGGCTCAGAATGACTAGCAATTTTAGGCATCCTGCAGAGAAATCACAGCCGCAGCAGGTTCCAATGGTCCTCTTTTAGGATTTATACCTGCAAAGACTGAACACTAACTCAAATATGAGAACAGCCTCAAGGAATAAGTTCCTTGAGACCAGAGACAACCTAAAGAAAGCTACAGAATTACACCGTCTCCCCGGCAACGGCGCCAAAATTTGACACGGCTATCGCAACCCTATCAAAGATAAAACCTAACGGTCTCAACAAATGTAGTAGAGGCAGTCGGGTATCGAATCCACAGGGAGAAGGAATCTTATAACTTGCTAAGTTTGCCACGGTAACACAACTGGGGGGTTTGTTTGAAAGTTTCTAACACTACAAAAGGAAAGGGAAAGAGAAATAAAGAGAGAAAAAAACAGGAAGGAAATGAACTAGGATCGTCGGTTCCCCATGGCATCTAGGGTCAGGATAGAAATCAAAGTAGAATCTAAACAGGTTTGTGGGTAGTGAAAAGGTCCTCTCGGTCCGCTATTCGCCCTAAGATATACTAACTTAGCTCTCGCCCTCATTAGCATAATCCCAAAGTTCATCACTGATCTGTCCTCTTCCAATCTCTCGATCTAGGTCAAGGGGGTATCAAATCAATCAATTGAATGCGTCGACTCAAACAATTAAAAGCTATTAAATGTGATGATTGCTTCCAAACCTAATCTAGAGACTACTAATCAACTCATCTTATCTAAGCCACGGTTCCCCTAAATCCTAGCAAAGGAATTAGCTACACATAATAGAAAGAAGAACAACAACAATAACAAATAACGAACGAAAAGACATAGAGAAATAATTAATTGAATTCAAGAACAATAATACCGAATTGGAAAACAGAAGAAAGTCTGAGCAAGTCCTCCAATTCAGATCCACAAAATAACAGTCAAAAATCAGTCTAGGTTAGAAAGTTGCTGTCTAGTCTAAAGTGTAGAGTCTAGAGTGAGGAGAGATAATTCTCTTGTTGCGTAGTTTCACCCTTAAGTACAATAATAGATTACAAGGCGTCCACACTAATTCACGAAGCCCATCAATATAAAACCACTCGATCAAGTAGAAATTGTTGTCCAAACCACTCGATCGAGTGGTAGCAGTGTTCGATCGAGTAAATTCCCAAATCCAACAGATCGATCGAGTGGATTGGTTACTCGATCGAGGTCTTCTAGTCGAAGAGGTGGTCGATCGAAGGCATTTGTACTCGAACGAGAGTTTTGCTCATGGATTCCATTCTTGCATTCCTTTAACACGGCTTCGCGCATTCCGAGATACCAAGATTCCTTTCCGACTCGCTTATGCATACTTGAGGAGCTACAAAATGGCTAGTTTTCCGTCATTCTGGTTCACATCTGCAAATATTACAAAACAAACCAAAGTAGACTATTCGAGGGATATTTGTAGTGTAACACTACTAAATGACCATGGAAATGCGTGCAAATATGGCCTAAAAGGTCTATATAAAATACACGCATCACTTAACATAATTAACACCCGTCAAAACAACAACCAAACAATCAAACATCGACACAACACCCATGGACCAAATCCGGACCAGTCCAGACCGGACCAGGACCGGCCTGAACCGGCCTGAACCGGGCCTGAACCGGCCGGTTTGGGCTGGTTTCTCCGGCCACCTATTCCGGCCACCACCATCATTCACACCATATTATTTCTAACATGTTTTAATTAATCAACAACCATTTTAACATCCAATTCAACCATCATTCATACAAAAATCATGATTATAACAAATCATCCAAATATTTCAAGAACACTAACATATTAAAAATTCCATACAACATAAAAATCATACTACTTATCATGTTACTACTAAAAATCCATAAATCATAATAACATGAACAAAAACAAAAGATGAACCAAAAACTAAAGAAACAAAAGCTATGTAACATTAATTCGTCGAGTAACTCGGAATCGTTACCTAGCTAGCAAAATCAAGTAGCACCAAAATAAGAAGTAAAGAAACCCGTCTACTAATCTTCACCCAAAATATACGAGTCACCAAAACTCGTCTTCAAAATCTTCCCCTATAAGAAATGACAAGAAAAACATTATTAGAATTTAAAACTTGATTTTCCATAATTAAATGTTGAAAACGATTTTGTCGGATTTGAAATAAAACCGTACTTGAAGATGGAGAGCGAAGAGGAGATTCTAGAAATATAAGTTAGGACGGCTTTAATTAAGAAATGAAGGTTTTATGATGATTTTGCTCAAGAACGACGAAGAACGAATGAAGAACGACGAAGAACGAATGAAGAACGATGAAGAACGATTAATTAGATCTTAATTTGATTTATTGTAAAATGAAAAGTTGTTAGTGAGTAAAGTGGGGTGTGTGAGCCGTGTAGTTATAGAGAAATAATGAGTCGGGTTTTGAAATTGTTGTTACGGAATTGACTCGGGTTTTATTATTATAATAAGATAATTAATTAGATATTAAGTTAATTAAATTAAATATCTAGATATTATGTTATATTAATGAAAAGAAAGGAAAATATCAAGGCCTAAGAGAGAAAAGGATCCGTGTGGATAGGTGAGGAATCGGGTCTGTTTTTGAAGCGATTTGCGGCGTTTAAGTTAACGAATCGATAAAGTAACAAATATCTAAGATATTTGTATTAGTTTAATCTAAACAATTAAAATATCTCAAGTGAGTGGAAAACGATGACATGGGCGTGTGACTCATGCCAAAATCGAGTTTCGGTTTTGTTTCGGGATTTACGATGACTCGGGAATAGTTAAATGACGTTCGGTTAAACCGTAAAAGTTATTCTTTAAATTCCGAATAAATTCAAAATAATTATATTAAATTATGATAAATCTAATAAATCTTAATAAAAATAAATTAAAAATATTATTTTTTTAAATAAAATTTCGGTCTTCAAACTTACAAGGCGAGTCGGGAAAAGTCAACGAAAGTCAAAGTCGACTTAAAAGTCAAGAAAAGTCAAAGATGACTTAAAAGTTAAGAAAAGTTTATGACGACTTAAAAGTCAAGAAAAGTCAATGACGACTTTAAAAAGTCAAGAAAAGTCAAAGACGACTTAAAAGTCAAGAAAAGTCAAAGATGACTAAAAACGGGATTTTCATGAAATATCTCAGAAATTCCAAATACGAACGCGGAATTTTAAAATACGACTCGAAACAATAAATTCTATTTTAAAAACTTAAGTCTGCTGAAAAGTATTAGTAAATATTTTTACTAGAATAATTGGGTACTTTTCGGGTTGTTACAATTAGAATGCATTTAATGTGGTTTGATGATGATAAATGATGATGGGAACAAAAGGGTATCAAAAGAATTGAAGTAATTGTTGTTGTTGGTGTTGATTTCGTGCGTGGTGGTCCCAGCCGGGTGGCTGTCTGCCGCCCCCACCCCTGGCTGGGAGTTGTCTAATTGTTGTTGATGTCAAATGGTGCATTTTGGTGTAGTGTGAGTCCTAGCCGGGTACCCGGCCGCCGCCTATCCCAACCGGCTGGCAGCCTTTGTAAATTGAATGTTGTTGATTGTTGTCGATTATTGATAAGAGTGCCCCAGCCAGATGGCCGGCTGCTGCCTAGCCGGCTGGGAGCCTCTCCTTGTTCTTTTGTCGCCTTGTCATGTTGTTGTGCGTGCCCCAGCAGCCGGCCCACCAGCCGCCGCCCAACCGGCTGGGAGCTTCTTCTCTTTCCCTTACTTTGGTTTTCACGGCTTGCCTGTGACCCCCAGCTGGGTAGCCGGCCGCCGGTTACACCCATCGGCTGCCAGTCCCTGTAAGTTGTTGTTGTTGTTTGAATTAGATGTTGTGCCCAGCCGGGTAGCCGGCTTCCGGCCCCCCTGACCGGCTGGGACCCCCTATGTCCTTTTTCCTCTTTTTCTTCCACTTGTCTTCACATGTAATGGTTTGTATGGTTTTTTTATCTTATAAACTTACGTAATTACATTAAATATTCATGTTTAGATTATATGATATCCCACATGATTTTATCACATGTTTAGTGACGCGATGAGCGATTTGTCGCGTACCGCTCAAGCAAAAACAATTTATAAAACCCAACTAATGCGATAGCGGAAGTCGGGGTCGAACCACAAGGATGGAAGGGTCAACTACAAGTTTGAATGAATCCTATTCTAGCGTAATAAGAGTTGGATGGGAAGATCAACTAAGAACTAGAAAACGCAAGAAATTTCTTTAATGATATGGTAAAGACAATTAATGGGAAAACTAAGGTGAAGGGTTCACCTTAGGGGGATTAATGGGTTAGTCAAGTTATTAGCAAACGGGTAATAAATTTGAGTAAAATTAATTGCTAATGTCTCAACAATTAATAATCTTCAACAAAGCCATCGCATTTGTCTCAAATCACTCATATAAACACTAGTCTAATCATCTCTACCACCGTCGCTTAAGAGATAATCAAACGATACTTGATAAAGTGGGTAACTTGATAAAGGAGAGTAATTATTGAGTAATAGAGGTTACAAAATTTCTAGGGTTTTGTGCTAATAGTTCATCAAAAAAATTGCTTACAAAAATTAGGGGGAGGGTATATATAGGTATCTGAAAATTAAGGAAGAAAATAGAAGAGGGGGCGAAAATGCGGAGTTGTGTTCCTGGCCGGTCAACCGGCCGCCGGCCCTCTGACCGGCCTGGAGCACATCAGAACCTTCCTTCATCTCGTCTTCAAAAAATTTTCTAAGTATGAAAAAGGGGTCCCGGCCGGGTGCCCGGCCGCCGGCCACCCACCGGCCTGGAGCACAACAAATTTCTCAAGTGCTTACTGATGTTGCGCAGGCCATGTAGCAGACCGGCCGCCGGGTGACTGGCCGGCGCTACCTGGGCCATTTCTTCCCCCTCTATTTTTCCTTCATTTGAGGGGTGATGGTCTGAGCCGGTGGCCGGCCGCCGGTCGAAGGGCCGGCCTGCGCCACCGGGGGCTTCCTCACTTCATTCTTCTTCTCATTTCCAAATCCCGACTCATGCAAGGTCTTTATGCACCGATTTCTTCGTTTCCGCCTTAATTCCTGCAAATTGAGATCGACATTCATAGCACGTGAAATCGGGAAGCAAAATGCAATTAAAGACACGCATATCCGTGTAAACGGACCAAAATGGGGATGAAAATGAGAGGAAAAATGTGACTAATTAAATGCTTATCAAAATTCCCCACACTTAAGACTTACTTGTCCTCGAGTAAGTAAACAAGATTCGAGACCCATATGTACCCTTATTCAACACTACACTAATACTAAGGCTACTACCCAAACTACTAATAATATCCGACGGTAGGCAATTAACGGGCCTCCTCCGTCCCTTCAACTCACAACGAGATACTCATGAGGTAGAGTACCTTCTTGCAAGGCAAGTAGGGGCTTGCTCAAAATCGCGACACATCCAAATGATAAGCACGTAAGAACACGACAAAGATGCATCTAACAAGAGAATAATCACATGCCTCATCCATGTGACGGAAATATCTAAGAGGAAAACCGTCTAAATAATGCATGATCCTTATAAGCCACTAGTATCATAAAGCATGGAAAAATATTCGCCTCCTAGCGGTGCAAGTATAAAAAGAATTTTGAACCCCGTCTACTATTTGTTTGGTCAAAAGCGATAAAATGGAAGATGGAAATGAAATCGTCGTGACGTTATTAAGCACAATAGCATATGGAATTCACGTTTCTCAAATAAATGAGACACAAGGGTCGTCCCGTCTCACTATGCAACTCAAGGGCAAATGATCTAAGAAGGGTTAAAGGAAAATGATATTTGAGTCTAATTGCTTGCAAAATTTTCATTTCAACACTTTGCTTTCTTTTTCTCTTTTTTCTTTTTCTTTCTTTTTGAGTTGCATTTTAATTTGCAATTTTTGGCATGAAAGCACACGGTTTTCGTCAAGGACATGCGGTCGGAACCAACAATAGGGGTATCCCCACCGTAGTGGCATCGAAAGGGACCCTATATATGGGGGTCCACTAGAATCCCTAGAAGTTTTGTTTTGCATTTCCTCGACGAAAACAAGAAAACATGATACTTGACTCAATATTTTTAGCTTGTTTGATTTGCTTCCTTTGTTGAGTAAGAGTGGAAGAACAATGAATCAAGGTTGGTTGCATAGCAAGACGGTCACCTAAGAATTCTTTCAAGTAACGGAATATTCACATCAATTGAGGTTGTCGAGGTGGAATAGGCGCAAACTCGTGACTCGACATTAGTAGACGGGTCAAAACTCACTAGAAATGCACAACCCAGGGCGTCTAAAATTCCACGATTAAGATGAACACTTTATGAATAGAAAAGTAGCTAAAAGGGACTATGCACATTCAACAAGTTTTCCAAAAAGACAATTATAAAATCATTTTTCTAAATGCAACTATATGCCATGATGCAATCTAGCATATATACAACCTAAATGCACATGCTCTAACCGGCTATATGACACACAAGCTAATGTTATCTCCTAACAGCACACAAGTGGCACACACGCCAATCAACAAAATTCACAACATCGTCATCAACACATCCCGTCCTCAAGTAAGAAGAAAAGGAGATAAGGGAGAAGAGAAATAGGAAAGATCTCACCAAAGCGTCTTCATTTTCCCTTTTTCGTCCCTCTTATGATGTGGGGCGCACCTATGGATGGAGATAAAAAGAAACACACGGCAATATATACAAAATAAACTATATACAACCTAATTTAAACCTATTTTTTTTGGAAAATTTTCAAAAATTTCAATTTTTAGGCATTTTTCGATTTTTTTTCAAATATCAACGATATATACAAAAGAAATAAAATCCTCCCCACACTTAAGTCTTACTCGTCCTCGAGTAAGTGACTCAAATATGAAAAGAAGGTAAAAAAAAGAAAAATAAAACGAGTTTTTTTTGGATTTTTTTGGGAATTCCCTCCCCACACTTAGGTATTTACATGGTGTGAGAGGGGAATTCAAAACAAATAACATGTTTTTGGCATTTTGGAAAGTTTTCAATTTTTTTATGTTTTCGAATAAAGTGCAAATGCATGATTCTAGTCTAAATGCTCAAAAGAAATACAATGCAAACTACACTATATGGATGCAAGACTTAACATGTGACGATATTTACAAAATTAAATTCTAATGCAAACCTAAATGAATGCAACTAAATGGATAACTAAACTAGGATATATTACAAGTATCTAAATGCATACAAAAATATAAACATGATGAAGATTTGGATTTAAGGGATTCATACTCATGGGTGTCCCGCCTCAGGAGAGTCCACTAAAGTCAGTGGATGTAGTATCAAAATGGCCACTACCGGCCGCTGCATAGGACTCATCTACACCCCTGGCTCCCGATCCAGAGCCGGTACCATCAAAAATCTCGAACCTAGGACCCATCCTATCAAACCACTCGGCATTCTAGGCCGCCGTCTCGGGATCCACCTCCTCCTCATCAACTACCGGTTGAGCAAAACCCGGCGAAGAATAGTAATCATGTTGGACATTGAAGTCCCCAAACACCCTTGAACCTTGGTCATACCCACCCTCGGGCCACATGAAATAGGATGGATGCGGGCCAATGGGCTCCCTATACCCCTCCCTACACCAATTATCATAGGAAGGGTATTGGCCAAGGGCCAAGTCATAGTACATCCTATCCATCCTCCGGGACAAAAACGCTCTCTCCCTAGCTTCCTCATCTCTCTCCTTAGCCGCCGTCTCTCGATCCCTAGCCGCCGTATCGGAGGCCAAAGTCATATCGGCCATGAATTTAATCAAAGAAGGATCCAAAGGGGGGTAGCTAGGTGTGGTGGAAGAGGATGCCTCAGGTTGGGACGAATAAGGCCAAGGACGCCATTGTTGTTGATGCATAAAGGAGGGGTTCACATAAGGCATGGTAGTAGGAGTGGGGCCTTGTTGTTCTCTCCTATAGGTAGTGACGGGGGCAGTGGGATCTCGCCTAAAAGCGGTGATTGGAGCTAATTGTTCTTCCGGGTTATCTTCAAGTGGTTGATGAGGGTTCTCTTCCTCTAGGGGGAGGAGATAGTGCTCACTATCGGAAACAACTCTCATAGCCGCACTGTTCGGGAGTGGAATGGAGTTGCTCCCTCGGACCCTCCAATACTTTTTCCCGTCTTCAACTCTCCTCACAACCCACTCAAGCTTTGACGTTATATACTCCTCCGTCAACATAGAATTCCCCTTCAAACACCTCAAATTTCTCTCATCAAGTACATTTTTGCAAAGTGCACCGGCTATCTTCGTAATAATTCCCCCAATATGGATACCGGTAGGGCTAAATGGATCATTAGACAATTTTTGGATGTGTAGAGCGACGTGGTGACCAATGTTTACCCCAAAGTTACTCAGCTTTTGAAACAAATAAGGCGCCAAAATAGAGAGCTCATCGGCTCGAAAATTGTGACACTCTTCTCTCCCAAACAAGGTCCAACCCATAAATCGATGCCATATCCGAATAGGAGCATTGTGACAAGCGTTTGCCGGCTTCTTAGCCCCCTTCTCAACTTCCATCTCCGAAATTGCGGTCCACAAATCATTTAAATTAAAATTGTCCGGGACCTTATAAGATTTGTGAAATTTAACACCCAAAACCTTACAAAAATTTTCCAAGGGGAGGTTAAAAACAGTATTGAGGAGGCGAAAAAAAACCATCTTAACCATGCCCGTATTGCGGTCTTTCTCATGACTAAAAGAACTCAAAAACTCCCATGTAAGACGGGGGTAAGTACGGAAATGTTGACCGTAAAGTTCCCCCATCCCTAAACCTTTGAAAAGTTCTAGGGTCACGGTATCAAGGCCGAAATTACGCATATAATTCCTACAAATGAAACGGGAATGAGGAAGGTTACGGCGCTTGAGACATTGAAACTTACCTCTAGCAATGTCGCTAACGAAGACGACATCCGGAAAGTCGTCATCTAATAAGTGATATTTTGTACTAATTTATCCCCCGTTTTAGCTCGATTTCCATACGATTTATGCACTTTGTTAAGTGATTAACGAGCTAATATTGCTATTCTAGTTGTTTTGCGTGTTTTGACTCGTTTTATAGGAAATGAAGCGGTTTTGCTATATTTTCCTACTATTTGGAGCAAAGGCACTAGGATACGAGTTTTCAAGGAATTGATGATAGCCAGTTCACAATTTGATTACGATTCCGCTACATCCTTCCTCAATTGGATTTATCTTGGACTTTGGCTTTGAAACTCAAAAGGAAATATCAACCCAAGTCAAAAGAAGATCAGCCCAAGCCCAATTCCGTATTGCATTGACCAAGACCAAGGCATAGGATTCCGTGCCTAAGACGAAAAGACGGAAGAATCCATCTTGCACATTTACCCGATCGGATTACCATTTACCCGATCGGGTATTTCTGCAATTGGACGTTACTTAACTCATCTTCAACCGAGCTTAAATGGGTGATTTAATGCTTTGACTAGGGTATAAATTTGGACGAGGGATCAGCAGCCATGCAGCCCTATAAAAGCCAATGATCATCACACACAATTATCATCACATACTACATAACTTTCCATTATCTTTTAGCATACTTTCATACAATAACACATTTCATAGTTTATCTCTTTCTTAGAAGTTTTAGAATATAGTTTATTTCTTAGTATTTCTCTAGTGTTTTCATAGCTTTTGTTATTGGATATTTGTTCTTTACTTTCGTTCTTATATATTCATATTCCAAACTCGGTAATTCTCTATCTTTTACTATGCAATTTTCATCATGAACTTTAATTTAATTAGTATTGTTTTCATATTGTTGTCGTTAGGAAATCAACCTAAAATTAATCTAGTTAAAACCAAAATATTATTTAGCATGTCACATTATATTTTAATTAATCATATAATCCTAAAATTTATCACTAAAATCATTATTAACATAATCAACATAATCACTTTTGTATTTATATTTCATAGTTTAATTTCATACATCTTTTTCTTATTAATCTACTTAATCACATGATCATATAAATTAGATTTAATATTGTAAGATTAACATTGTGTAAATAAAATAAATAGAGTTGTAGTATTGAAATGATTTACGAGTTAAATGAATTAAAAGAAGAGTAGATACCAATTGAACCATCTAGTTGTTTCTTCCTTTTGTTGTGTCAAATTGTATAACTATGTTTAGTGGCCATGAACAATTGTTTGTATTAGTCAATTTCTATCTTTATAACGAGAGTTGGGATGGGAACTAGGACTGCCAATAGGGGTTCAGTGACCTAACCATGCTGAAAGGACGTTAGGACCCACTAAAAGGTCGGTACGAATCCGAAAGGAATATACCGCTACAAGGCCTAGACAATCATAATAATTCTAATGTTGGTATCAATGAAACTTTTAATTAGTTTTACATGTATTTCTCTTTCACTATTTCAATTTGATTAGATAGTTTATTTTACTGTTTTAGATAGTTTATTTTATTGTTGTTTAGTTAGTTTACTTTATCGTCATTTTACTATTGTTCTTAGGTAGTTTACATTATTGTTATTAGCTAGTTTATTAGTCTAGTTAGATAGCCTTTCAATATTGTCATTTAAATATCGCTTTAGTTAGATTTTAAATACTGTCACTTGGATCGGAATACTTCCTCGATCGAGTACGTGACAATCCGATCGGGTAAGTCTTCTGTTTTGAGTTTTACATTTTGCAATTTACGTATTTGTCATTTACATTTCGTCATTTATATACTTGTCATTTTATTTTATGTTAGTAGTTTAGACCACCACCTCAAATGACTCGAACTTAAATGAAAATCATTCCATAGCAATTCATAGTTAACACGTACTCCCTGAGGATCGACACCCTACTTCCCTAATACTTTCCTTTATGTTGTTAGCCTAAGTGCGGGTAATTATTTTTGTATCGGGACCGCGACAGAACCGATCAAATTTTGGCGCCGTTGCCGGGGAGCACGGTTTTGTTTATCTTTGTATTGTTGGTTTTTGTTTATCAATTATACCATTTCTAGGTGCAATCGTACCTAAATCGTTACTAACTTTCATTTTTGTGTTTTTTCTTGTAGGTTGACAAAAATGGTACTAACAAGGGAAGATCCAAGGTACCGGGTTTTTGAGCTCGCTAGTGAGATCCTAAGGGTCCATATGACTTTGATTGCTCTCATTGAGGGTAACCAATTTAGTGGAAAACCAAACGAAAACCCGTCACATTATCTGCAAACCTTTTGCGAATTGTGTCAAACCTTTGTGAGGGAGGGAATCACCCAAAATTAGATTAGAGAAACCCTTTTTCCTTTATCACTAAAGGGAGAAGCTAAATGGTAGTTCACCCGTCGTTTAAAGGAAGCCACAAGACCTATGGAGTGGGAAGAGATTGTCATCGCTTTTCACCGTAGGTTTAGAACCAATTTGTCAAACCAATCAATTAAATCACAAAATGAAAAAGGGGAAGGTTCACAAACCAATGGGGGAGAGCGAAAGAAGAGTCAAGTGGAAACTTCAAAAGATGTTGACACTACAATTTCCTTAGCCTGTCCCGTTCAACCAAACGAAACCACCCCAAAAAGCACTTTATATCGCCCAAAAGTTTTCAACCCATTTACCTCATTAACAACACCATGTGAACTTTGTGGGGGAATAGGGCATGTGCCTCAACGATGCTGGAACAAACTCACACCCTTAAACCCTTTTTGCCCACAATTTCGCCAAACTCAACCTATTAATACATCACATACACCACAATACTCACCTTTTCAAAACGGTCTAGTAGATGCCAAGTTGAGAGAAGTATGCCAAACCCAAGAGACCATTGTTTCATACTTCTCTTCTGCCTTAGGCTCAGTCACATCAACCATCTTGTCTCTTCAAAAGAGAGTAGAAGAGTTGACCCTATCGAGTTCTAGCCAAACCTCCCAAGAGAGTGAAGAACCATTGGTAGTCACAATCGGTGACAAACCTTTCGAAAATCCTTTTGGGAAGGGTGAGAGCTCCACCAAGGATGAAGAATTGGAGTGATGGGTGTTGGTAAAAGGTAAATGAAGAAAAACTTTAAGGACGAATCCAGCTATAAGGAGCTTAAATCCCTTCATAAGGCTTAAGGGGGGATAGCAAAACATAGTCTAGCATGACTTAAAAATGCGCTTGTCGGGAGGCAACCCGTCTTTTTCTTTTCTTTTTCTTTATGCATTTTTTCTTTTACTTATTAGACAATGATTTTAATTTGGACTATTTTATTTGGACTCTATTTTTGGATTTTGTGTTGTAATAGTTAGGAACAATTTTTCGTTTTACTTGTTATTATGCATGTCTAGTATATAGTTTTTCGTACTTAGAATCAGAGGACTTATTGAGACAAGAAGGAGCTATCCTTGGCCCAAGTTGCCAATATCACTAAGGTTAGTAAGTATGTGCAAGGACATAGCCAAAAGGTAAGAGCAAGTGGCAAAGAAAATAGAAACAAAAACCGGACCAACAACTTTCCCCGATCGGATTGCTATATACCCGATCGGGTAAATTGGCTGCCTCGTATTTTGCTCTAATTTCTTCTATAAAACCCACTTGCTACCCTTTGCTTGCTGCCTTATACCCGTGTTCTTCAATTTCAAAGCTCAAAATTCTCTCAAAACCTTCAATTCTTAGTCTTTTCTTACAAAATTTGTTCCTATAGTTCATCAAGGGCAACTTCTAAGCATCATCAAGTAAGTTATTTCTACTTTAGTTACTTCAATCTCTCTATATTTTTCAGAAATCCAACATGAACAAACCCTAACTCAAATTTGGGGGTTCTTGATTTTGATTACAAAACTTGTTTAAATTAGATTTCTAATGATTCTTACATGCTATAGAGTGAATTCTAGTGATTAATTAGGATGATTACTATGATTTGGATGCCCATATGCTAATTAGGATACTCATCTTTACTATATGCTAAGAACTTTTGCTTAAGTGGTAGTATGATGCTTGAATTCATGCTTTATACTATGAACTTATGATCTTGTCATGTTAATTTAGCATTAGTACCCTTAGGTAGTAGCCAAACTCATGATTTAAGTGTATGTTGCTCATCTTAGTGACATATTGTTATGCTTAAGGACATCCATTTTTGCTCAAAAGATGGCATGACAATGTTTCACTAAGGTTGCTATGCTTGAATTTGTGCTTAAAGCTTAGTATTATAACACTTATGTTATCAATCTGTGAAGTGTTTTAATACTAGTTATTTGTAGAATATGGCACCTACATTAAGGAAATCAAAGAGGGCAAGAAACTCCAATCAAGGAGAAAGTAGTAGAGCACAAGAAGAAGATATAGAAATGCTTGAAGCAAACGATCAACCCAAAAATCAAGGAAATGCTATGCATGATCCTAACTTTCCGGATGTAGAATTTAGTTCACACAAGCAATGGCAAAATTGGTGCATTCTTAAAAGCAAAGGTATGAGGGCTACCAAGTTCCTCAATTTTTCTTCTTTAAGGCATATGAAACTTTATGAGCATGTTAAAGTGTTATTTAGGGGTCTAGGTATGAATGCTAGCATGAACTTTAGTTATGAGACCTACCCTCAATTAATCCTTGAATTCTTAAGCTCATTCGAGTTGCATAGGTCTAGAAATAGAAATACCATGCCTCAAGTTCAGATTCGCTTGTTTAATGATGATTATAATATGAACTTAGAGAACTTTGCTAGATATTTTGGTCTCACCACTGAGGATACTGTTACCTCACCTCCAGAAGGCTTTGATATTAGCCTGCTTTGGAGTGCTATTTCAACTTACCATGTCGCTCGTTGAGACCATGTCCCACACCAACATATCCATCATCCCGCCATTAGAATCTGGCAAAGATTCATGGGATGGACCTTTTTGGGTCGTGCTGAGCCTCATTTGGTGAGACGAGTGGAGTTAGAAATGTTAGGAGAATTTTTGATTGTGATTGGTGATGAACCATGGTCTAATAGTATACCGTATCATTTTGCTGTTCAGTTGACCAAAGCTATTAATCCTAAGAACACTGCCATTGTCTATGGAGGTCTTATCACTCAGCTTGCTATGCGAGTTTGTGGTTTTAACCAAGCCACCACCGACCTCCAGGCATTGACTACACCTCCCACCGAGATGGGAAATGGGTTGGATTATGCTTATTTTGTTCAGCTCAACTGGTTTCGAGTCTCTCATCCCCATATGATTTGGAGGATAGCTGGCCGTGATTCGGTCAAATTGACCGCCGAGGTAGAGCAAATTCCATTTCTTCGGCAGCGTCCTCAACTTCAATTGGGTAAGGCTATCTTACCCCTACCCACTTACTACCTTCCTGTTGGGGATATTACCCACGTTGACCCCCCTGTTCAACTTAGATCCCGCCGCCCTGAGGTAGGATCATCCTCTCACTCGACTCATGCTGCGGGCGATGTGGCCGCCATGTTTGAAGCCCTAACCTGGTCCGTTAATAGAATTCAGTCCGACCATCAGCTTGCTTTGCACCCCATCTATGATCACTTTGCTAGGCAAGGTGTGATTAGACCTGAGGGCCCCCACCCGTCTTTTTATACTTGGCCCGAAGGGGGGTATGATACTACTTATGATGCAGGTGTGCAGCCGACCGGACCGGATTACTGTGGAACCGACTATGGCGTTGAGAGTTTTGGAGGGTATAGGGGTGATTTTGGAGATCACCAAGTAGACGAGTACCAATCCTTAGGAGCCAGCGACCCAACCGGGATCATTACTTCTCGTGGTAGTTATTATTCTGCAGATGATACCTACTATACAGATGCTTCTGGATCCGCATCCGAGCCACCTCCTTCTGAGAGGAGAGGCCGTAGCTGGTGGCCTTTGTGATGAGATGATGAGCTCCCCTTGTTTATACTAGCTTGGGGGAGGCTAGACATTTTGTAAGAATTTTCTTTCTTTCCTTTCTTTCTTTTGCATTTTTCGTTTTATTTTCGCCCCTTTTTCCATTAGAATTTCATATTGTTTTTCTGTTCCATGTGCTACCAGCCGTTTCTCGGTTTGTTTCTGTTATAATTGCATGCACATTGAGGACAATGTGAAGTTTTAGCTTGGGGGAGGATTTGAATTTAGAATTTGCATTTAGGATTGCATTTAGATTTTTATTTATTTTTTATTCTATTTTCTTTTAATTTTCTTAGTTCATTTTTAGTTTTATTGGAAAAAAAAGAAAAAATCGGAAAAATCAAAGAAAAAAAAACAAAAAGAAAAGATCATTTCCATCTTACATTTCTCATTTTATAGTTTTTATAAGATGATGTTTCATTATATTATGAGAAATTGTGCATTCATGGGGATGTCTTGTACACAGTAGGTAGAAAATTGCACTTGGACTTAATTAAGCTTGATCTTGACTTTGGCAAGCTACTCATATTGTAAGGTAAAGCCTCCAGTGGCCAGTACATCTGAACCCGATCCCAGTTTAGGAGTGAGTAGTTTCTCCTTAGAGTATGTGTTACATCGAAACGCATAAGTATGGTTTTTTATTCCATTTTCTATAAGTATTACTGTCATGATCTACATTTTGAAGCCATTCAATCTCTTATTCACCTTTCGCAAAAACACCCTTCTTTCTAGCTACATTATAATATTGCCTACCTTTGTTGAACTAGTAACCAACTATATGTGTAGGGGTGTTCTGTGGTTTTGCGATGTTCTGATAATGTCACCATTTGGTGTGAACTTGTCTCGGGATTGCTGATTCCCGGGTTTTGATATGAAAGAGAAAAGGGAAAAAAAAGAGCTTTGGAAAAAATGATGAAAAATGAAAAAGAATGAAATAGAAAGCTCAAAAGAAAAATAAGAAAAAAAGAAAAGAGGAAAAACGCTTCCATGAAATGGAAAGAAAGAAAAATTATGGGAAGTCGTAACTTGATTTTTCATGTTTAATAAGCCAATATGCTGCTTTTGGCTTTGACTTTTGTTGATGGGAATTGGTATGAATTGGATTGAGTATCCACTACACATTTGGTTATTACTAGCTTGACTTTAAGCTCCACATGACCAAAATCATTTGTCCACTTTCCTACCCAAATTTCCCAAGCCTCTTCTTTACTTTTCTAATGCTTCCTACCTTATATTTTGATCATGATTAGTTTTACTTAATCGTTTTGGATTGTCTACCATACTAGACTGCGGGCACATTCTTATAAGTTGTAGATAGGTGAGTGTCACTTTAAATTTAACCCAATATTTTCTATTTTACAAAAAATTTGAATGATGAGTGTACCGTGAGAGTCCATTGTCAAAAGATCATGCAAGAGCTGAAAAGGTCCAAAGAATATTTTCTATGCTGCGCCGTTATGTAAATCTCAACCATTATTCGCATTTTCCTTCGCCCTTGTTGTAACGGGCTTATGATTCATCTACTTAATAAGAGCTTACTTTTTGAGATTTGTATGATAGATTGATCATTGTTAGCTACCCTTGTCCTAGTTATGATTGTTATGTTTGCTTGAGGACAAGCAAGGGTTTAGCTTGGGGGAGTTTGATAAGTGATATTTTGTACTAATTTATCCCCCGTTTTAGCTCGATTTCCATACGATTTATGCACTTTGTTAAGTGATTAACGAGCTAATATTGCTATTCTAGTTGTTTTGCGTGTTTTGATTCGTTTTATAGGAATGAAACGGTTTTGCTATATTTTCCTACTATTTGGAGCAAAGGCACTAGGATACGAGTTTTCAAGGAATTGATGATAGCCAGTTCACGATTTGATTACGATTCCGCTACATCCTTCCTCAATTGGATTTATCTTGGACTTTGGCTTTGAAACTCAAAAGGAAATATCAACCCAAGTCCAAAGAAGATCCGCCCAAGCCCAATTCCGTATTGCATTGACCAAGACCAAGGCATAGGATTCCGTGCCTAAGACAAAAAGACGGAAGAATCCATCTTGCACATTTACCCGATCGGATTACCATTTACCCGATCGGGTATTTCTGCAATTGGACGTTACTTAACTCTTCTTCAACCGAGCTTAAATGGGTGATTTAATGCTTTGACTAGGGTATGAATTTGGACGAGGGATCAACAGCCATGCAGCCCTATAAAAGCCAATGATCATCACACACAATTATCATCACATACTACATAACTTTCCATTATCATTTAGCATAATTTCATACAATAAAACATTTCATAGTTTATCTCTTTCTTACAAGTTTTAGAATATAGTGTATTTCTTAGTATTTCTCTAGTGTTTTCATAGCTTTTGTTATTGGATATTTGTTCTTTACTTTCGTTCTTATATATTCATATTCCAAACTCGGTAATTCTCTATCTTTTACTATGCAATTTTCATCATGAACTTTAATTTAATTAGTATTGTTTTCATATTGTTGTCGTTAGGAAATCAACCTAAAATTAATCTAGTTAAAACCAAAATATTATTTAGCATGTCACATTATATTTTACCTAATCATATAATCCTAAAAATTATCACTAAAATCATTATTAACATAATCACCATAATCACTTTAGTATTTATATTTCATAGTTTAATTTCATACATCTTTTTCTTATTAATCTACTTAATCACATGATCATATAAATTAGATTTAATATTGTAAGATTAACATTGTGTAAATAAAATAAATAGAGTTGTAGTATTGAAATGATTTACGAGTTAAATGAATTAAAAGAAGAGTAGATACCAATTGAACCATCTAGTTGTTTCTTCCTTTGGTTGTGTCAAATTCTATAACTATGTTTAGTGGCCATGAACAATTTTTTGTATTAATCAATTTCTATCTTTATAACGAGAGTTGGGATGGGAATTAGGACTGTCAATAGGGGTTTAGTGACCTAACCATGCTGAGAGGACGTTAGGACCCACTAAAAGGTCGGTACGAATCCGAAAGGAATATACCGCTACAAGGCCTAGACAATCATAGTAATTATAATGTTGGTATCAATGAAACTTTTAATTAGTTTTACATGTATTTCTCTTAAACTATTTCAATTTGATTAGATAGTTTATTTTACCATTTTAGATAGTTTATTTTATTGTTGTTTAGTTAGTTTACTTTATCGTCATTTTACTATTGTTCTTAGGTAGTTTACATTATTGTTATTAGCTAGTTTATTAGTCTAGTTAGATAGCCTTTCAATATTGTCATTTAAATATCGCTTTAGTTAGATTTTAAAGACTGTCACTTGGATCAGAATACTTCCCCGATCGGGTACGTGACAATCCGATCGGGTAAGTCTTCTGTTTTGAGTTTTACATTTTGCAATTTACATATTTGTCATTTACATTTCGTCATTTATACACTTGTCATTTTCTTTTATGTTAGTAGTTTAGACCACCACCTCAAATGACTCAAACTTAAATGAAATCATTCCATAGCAGTTCATAGTTAACACGTACTCCCTGAGGATCGACACCCTACTTCCCTAATACATTCCTTTATGTTGTTAGCCTAAGTGCGGGTAATTATTTTTGTATCGGGACCGCGGCAGAACCAATGATCATCCGGACCCATTCCCGCAACCACTTGTTGGAGTCGTGCTTCCAATTCTGCCTCAAGCTGAGCCCGAGTTCTCTTCCTAGCTTGTTGTTGAGCCATGGCGAGTTTTTGTGATAGTCAATTTAAATTGGGGAAAATTAGGGAAAAAATTGAGGTTTTTGATTTGTGGGAAGTTTTTGTGTTGTGTAGTGGGTTATTAGTGAGGTTTAATGGTGGATTGGTGGAGTTTGTGGGGATTTTTGTGGAGTTTTTGTGGGTTTGCTTGAAGGAAGAAGTAGAAAGAAAGAAGATAAATTGAAGAAGAAATGAGGAAATGAAGGACCGACGGATTGTTTTATGCTGCGGGTGCGTTCTGGGCCGGGCTAGGAACCGGCCGCCGGGTGCCCGGCCCGGAACCCAAGACGAAAATTTTTTGCCTTTTGAAGTTTCATTACTGACGTGCTCTGGGCCGGTCTAGGGACCGGCCGCCGGTCTACCGGCCAGGAACGCAGGTCAAAAAGTCCCAACTTTAATTTCTTAGTGATTTTGTGCTCTAGGCCGGTCGGCAAACCGGCCGCCGGCTACCCGGCCTAGAACACAGCTCAACATTTCAAAAAACTTCAACTTCTATGATTATGTGTTCCAGGCCGGTCGGCACACCGGCCGCCGGCTGCCCGGCCTGGAGCACCTGCTCTTCAATTCGCATTTTTCAAAAGCTATCTTCTGCAGTGCTCTGGGCCGGTCGGTGCACCGGGTGCCGGGTGCCCGGCCTGGAGCACTTCTTCCTTTCTTCTCCTCGCCTTCAAGTTCACAATAAAAATTCCCTAAGTCACCAACAATCTCGACCCAACCAACATATCCCCAATGATACGGTTTCGAACCAAACCCGACTACAATTGTTTCAATCTTACCAAAGACTTCTTCCAAGGACCAAGACACCCGAGTACACAATCTCAAATCTTCACAACTACTCCTAAAATGCATGCTATATACAAAAAATTGGTGGTTATTGAGGAACTCCACCAAACCTATCAAAGCACAAGAACTTACAAACAAGGCTCTTCCTCGGGAAGTGGATCCCCAAGAAAGAGTACTTCCACTGTTACTTTCTCATCTCCATCAAAGTATCTCTTCACTCTATGGCCATTTACTTTAAAGTTGCCACCCTCTTCACTCCAAAGTTCGAATGCTCCATGAGGTGATATGTCAATAAATTTGAAGGGCCCCGACCATCTCAACCGTAGCTTCCCCGGAAACAATTTGACCCTAGAATTATAGAGTAAGACTTGATCACCCACTTTTATATCTTTATCAACCAATTTGGCGTCATGCCATTTCTTCGTTTGCTCTTTGTAAATCTTTGAGCTTTCGTAGGCATCAAGTCTTAGCTCCTCAAATTCACTCATTTGGAGAAAACGTCTCTCTCCGGCCATGTTGATGTCAAAGTTCATTTCCTTTAAGGCCCACCACGCCTTATGCTCCAACTCGATTGGCAAAAGACAAGCCTTGCCATAGACAATCTTGTAGGGAGTTGTGCCGAGAGGAGTTTTGAAGGCGGTGCGAAGGGCCCATAGCACATCGGGGAGCTTTTGGGACCAATCCTTTCTACTTTTGCTTGTGGTCTTCTCCAAGACGGCTTTTATTTGCCGGTTTGAGACCTCTACTTGCCCACTTGTTTGAGGGTGGTAGGCAAGAGCGGTCTTGTGAGTGACACCATGAGAAGAGAGCAAGATCTTGAAAGTGCTCTTCCTAAAGTGCGAACCCCCGTCACTAATCACCACTCTCGGGGTCCCAAATCTTGGAAAAATAGTGTTCTTGAAGAGCTTGATAACAACTTTAGCATCGTTCGTCGGGGTAGCCACGGCTTCAATCCACTTGGACACATAGTCCACCGCAACTAAAATGTACTCATTCCCACAAGAGTTTGGGAATGGTCCCATGAAGTCAACTCCCGAACAATCGAAAAGCTCAATCTCAAGAATATTGTGAAGGGGCATCTCATTTCTTTGGCTTATGTTCCCCGTTCTTTGACATCTATCACAAGATTTGACAAAATAATGGATATCTTTAAACATAGATGGCCAAAAGAAACCACCTTGTAACACCTTTGCAATGGTGCGGGATGTACCAAGGTGGCCCCCATAGGCCGAATTGTGAATCCTATCGACTATTTCCATTCCCTCTTCCCTCGGAACACATCTTCTAAACATGCCATCACCACACTTGCGGAAAAGATGAGGGTCATTCCAATAGTAACGTTTGGAATCATGCTTCAATTTCCTTCTAGCTCTAGCATCAAGCTCTTCCGGAATGAACCCACTCACAATAAAATTCGCCAAGTCCGCAAACCATGGTGATTTACCACTAATCATCATCAAACTATCTTCTCTCAACCACTCATTGAACGGGCCACTCTCATCCTTCAACCCATGATCTTTGGTGGTCAACCTAGATAGGTGGTCGGCAACAACATTTTCCGACCCCGCCTTGTTTCTAATCTCCAAGTCGAACTCTTGAAGTAATAGAACCCACATCAAGAGCCTTGGCTTTGCATCTTTTTTCAACAACAATTGTCTCAAGGCGGAGTGATCCGAGTAAACAACTACCTTAGAACCAACAAAGTATTGCCGGAATGTTTCCACGTCATGAACAATGGCTAATATTTCTTTCTCCGTCGTAGAGTAGTTGACTTGGGTTTGATCTAGAGTTTTGCTTGTGTAGTAGATGACATGATGCCTCTTGTCCACAACTTGTCCAAGTACCGCCCCGACCGCATAATCGGAGGCGTCACACATAACTTCGAAGGGAAGGCTCCAATCCGGTGAGCGGATTATGGGAGCCGTCACAAGGGCCTCCTTCAACCTACAAAAAGCACTCAAGCAAGATTCATCAAATACAAATGGGGTGTCCTTGAGAAGAAGAGAAGTTAAAGGCTTGGCAATTTTAGAAAAATCTTTGATGAAACGTCAGTAAAAGCCCGCATTGCCTAAAAAGCTCCTCACTCCCTTCGCATTTGTAGGGGGTGACAAGTTTTCTATCACCGAAACCTTAGTCATATCAACTTCTATCCCTCTCTTAGACACGATGTGACCAAGCACAACCCCCTCCTCCACCATAAAGTGGCATTTCTCCCAATTTAGGACGAGGTTGTGCTCCTCACATCTTTGCAAAACATTAGACAAATTCAATAACCCAAGATCAAATGAGTCTCCATGGACACTAAAATCGTCCATGAAGACCTCCATACTCTTTTCAAGAAAATCGGCAAAAATTGCCGTCATATATCTTTGGAACGTCCCCAGAGCATTACAAAGCCCAAAGGGCATCCTCTTATAAGCATAAACTCCAATGGGACAAGTGAATGTGGTCTTCTCTTGGTCTTCCGGGTATATGGGTATTTGGAAAAACCCGGAATAACCATCAAGAAACGAATAGTAAGAATGCCCCGCTAACCTTTCAAGCATTTGGTCAATAAAGGGGATGGGGTAGTGGTCTTTGAGGGTGGCGACATTTAATTTGCGATAATCAATGCACATCCGCCACCCGGTCACGGGCCTAGAAGCTAAGAGAGTCCCATCCTCTTGTTCCACCATAGTTACCCCTTCTATCTTGGGCACTACATGGACGGGACTCACCCAAGAACTATCGGTTATTTGGTAGATAATCCCGGCCTCTAGCAACTTCATCACCTCATTTTTCACCACTTCCGCCATTTTAGGATTCAACCTACGTAGCCCATCTACCTTAGGTTTACTACCCTCCTCCAAGACTATTCTATGCATGCAAAGATTAGGACTTAAACCTTTGATATCATCAATGCTATATCCCAGTGAGCCCCTATGAGTTTTCAAGATTTTCAAAAGTTCAAGTTCTTGGTCCTCACTCAAATTAGCATTGATGATAACGGGATAAGTCTCTCCCTCACCTAAAAAAGAGTACTTAAGTGAGGGTGTGACACCCTCAAATTTGCGGAAAGAAAAAAAATTATTTAAATACCTAAAAGATAATAATACATAACGAAGGTGTCATAAATAAAAAGGGTCATTACAAAACGGAAAATAATATTATACATAAAAAATTATACAAGACGGGAGACATATCTCCCGTATAAATACGGAAATAAAAGAGTGTATAATAATATACAATCTAAGAACCGAATATAGGTCCAAGGTAAATACTTCGCTCGCTAGCTCGTCAATGTACCCCAAATATGCATTCACCACCTGTTCGACCGCATTAAATATAAACACGGAAGCCACAGTCAGTGGGGAGTAACTCCGAGTTCTCCCAGCCACGAAATGTCGAGTTTAATGAAACATGAATAACATAAAAGCAATGTATATGGAAAATACAAAACTTAAACATATATGATATGCTTTTCATGTTATGAAACAATTAACTAACATATAACCTATCATATGAAAGCTATCATGTGAAACCGATAATAAAAATATAACAAGAGGTAGGGAAGCTGGTATGCTAGCTCAGAGGTTCCTCTCAGAAACATGGCCGTGATACACTCAAACCCTAATCAACACGTAATCATGTGAATCAGTTAACAATCGGTAATCCAAACTCTATCAACCTTAGCCTGCTTGCATCTCACCTTCTAAGATTCATAGAATCATACAAACATGAAAGACCAATCCGTCTACAAACAGGCATAAGTTCTTAGGACAGTCAATAGAAGACTTCTGTAACTCGAGTCTATACCACGAGGTAGGATATACTTCTATATTTAGGCTCAGCGGTTACCCTAATAACATGGCCAAAATACAAAGCACACATCTAGGCTCAGCGGTTACCTTTAAAACATGGCCCATATCCAAAGCACATATCTTAGCTCAGAGGTTACCCTAATAACATGGCCAAGATACAACTCTACCCTAAACCTAGACTGCGCAGACCTAGAGAAATGCGAAGATCCATCGCATCCAAGACCCATGATACAATCACATGAGTACCCCTAAGGAGATCCACCAAAGGGTTGGCTAGTACTAAAGCTGGCTCCATTCCAAAAGTGGAAGCAATAAGGCAGCCATGCCCCGACTTGGAGATCCACCAAGCCGGAACACAAAAGCTATCAAGCAGTGAACATATACTCGTTAAAGATAGTAAGGCCTATCAATGTCATGGTCCAAGATACTCATTTAGAATTAGAATGGTCCAGACGCCATATACTCATAATTCTCTATGGGTACTTAGTCAACACGACACCAACCATATAATCAAACAGTCACGGGAAAAACATCCTATCATGTGACTAATTGCATATAAATCATATTCAAATATCATATCGCCTCATATCTTCTAAGGCTCATTCATTCATTAAATGAACCTTACTTGAAGACAAATCCCCGACCCGAGTCCCGCGACGGGTCATCAGTCAAAACGGGGCTGACTAGATCTTAGTTTGACCAAACCCGTTTGGTCAAACCGGCTAGAAAACTAGTCTTTATCACATGGACTTAAACATAAAAGTCAACATATTCAATACATGTTATTTT
>JAIUZE010074504.1:0-12973 GCA_022085475.1 Heliosperma pusillum | reverse complement strand
TATTTAGATTATGGTTAGTATGCTTAGGACTTGTGTAGTTGTTGTTGGTTGTTGTTAGTTGTTAATTGATATGAGAATTGGTGATTTGTGATGATAAATGAGGATTTTGTTGTTGATAACATGTTAATTTTTGATCGTCCTTGAATCCCGTGAAGGACGCAGGCTGCGTTGGGGGACGCAGGCTGCGTCGTAGGACGCAGGCTGCGTCGTGGTGACGCAGGCAGCGTCACTCGCTGCCGACAGAAATTTTCCTGCACTGACCCCTTTTCGTAAAATGATCATATCTCCTTCGTTACTTGCTTGTTTTGGGCGTGTGACATCCCGTTGGAACCATAAGAGGATAAGCTATCACCTCCATTTGGAATTTCTGCATTTTCATTTCTAGAACTCTAGTTATGACCGTTTGAAGTGGACCCTTGTTTTCGTTGGTTTCCAAACAACGTTGTTTTGGAGAGGTGATCTATGTTTTTATTCTTTATGCTTCATAAACTTGTTCTAATGCTTATGTAACATGTATTGACTCATGTTTATCGTATTTAAACTTATATTATTCCCTATTCTCATGTTTTGTGACGGTTTTTGGTATGTCCCACTTTGAGTCGGTTTTCACAAATGATACGGTTTGAGCACTATTTTGTCTTGTGCTTTGTACTCTCATTCCCTTGGCTACCTACCCGTTCGTAAGGCTGGAATGTCGGAACGGAGAGGTATCCTACTGCTTAAATGCATGTGTTAGTTGGCATACGACGACGTTGTTGGGAGTTGAACGCTATGCGTTGATCGACCCGGCCGTCAAATGTTTTGTACTTGCGAGGTGGTGTTATTTGCATGTAGCGTACCGCTTGTTATGAGGCTTGAGCTCTTTTCCGCCTCTTTCGTGAATTGATCTACCGAATTTGGGGTACTCGGCGTCTTTGTAAGACCGAGTCTTGGATGCGAAATGTTTATCGCATGTCGAATCGGAACACGTTTATTCCGAGAATCTGGCCAGGTTTAGACTATGACCGTATTATTATCGTCGTGCTACCAGGAGGAAATTAGTCTACATATACGAAATGTAGCATCGTGTATGAGTTCAGGGAAATGTCTTATCCCGTGGATGCCTTTTAATCATACTTGCCATGTACACGGTGCTAGTGCGTTTCATTTACCGTGAGAGATGTCGTCGTGTCGTCGTCTTTGAATGCTTGATTTCATGATATTGTTCATGGTCATTGCATGATTGGACACCGTCAATGTCTTGGTTCGTGAATGGATGATAATATGTTGGATTTACTGTGATAATCGCATGACTTGACTTGGTTTGTCTGTCGAGTCTCAATCTTATCAAACTTATACCGCTAACGGTGAGATGCAAGCCCTAGTGAGCGTATTCGGTTGCCTAAGAGTGTCTTCCCCGAGTCTTTGTATAACATGATGGATTTGGACTTGTACTTCATATGCTCTTATCATTATATATTGAATTGTCTATCTATCCTTATCGTATCTCACATGTATATCTATATATGCATGTTTCTACTTTTGTATTTCCTTTTATGTACGTTTGATGTGATATGGCTGGGAGAACCCGGAGTTACTCCCCACTGACTGTGGCGTTCATGTTTTTCATGGATGAACAGGTTGCTTTATTGGATGGCTTTTTGCTTGTGGTATTTTGGGTTCGGGTGTGAGCTAGCGGGCGTTGTCCTTCGATGAAACACCTCTAGACGTTGTTTAGCTAGTTGCTAATTACTTTGTTGTTGGATAACATTTTGAGAGACTACGTCTCTTGTAGTATTTTTTATATTTGATTTGTAATTACTGACATTCCTCGTATTTCTATCTTGCATGTATAAAAGTTTTAAAAACTTCATATTTCCGCTATATAATTCACATGCTTGTATGTTTTATATTTCCGCATTCGCGAGGGTTGTCACATGTGGCACCATCCATCCACCACCAACTTCGTTCATTGCCACAATTATACCAACATGACGATTAGAAACAACACAAAGGCCCTCTCGTTAAGTGACATACTGGCTAATGCAGCCTAAAAATCACCTTCGTGTATCAAGACTCTCAAAATTAACAATGGCAAAGATAATGGAAAAATTTGATCATTCACGTCAACGCCAATAGTAATCAAGAGAACTCTTTTATAACTTACCATACAAATGAGTTCCGCCAATGTTAATAAATTGCCTTCAATGTTCAAAACTTCTAATTGAAGGTCCAAATGCCCAAAATACCCGATCAAAAACCGTAACATTATTAGGAGAAGGTGTAGATTTGTTGACAAAGTGTACAATGGTCCCATAGTTTGCGGCTTTCATTGGTTGAAATTAAAGTAATGTGGGAGCTAGGCATAAGACTTCTCCCAATTACCATACATATTCGGCAAAGCTTTTTGTTTAGCATGTCATGTTTTAATATAAGAAGGTGTGAAGTTTAATTGAGTGAGAACGTTGCCTCTAAGATTAGATATTTTCACACCCCAATTCGCATTGACAACTGTTCTAATGCGTTTCGCAATAAAAATATTGCTTAAATTAGGATGGTCAAGAGGTGGTGCATCAACAACACAAGAAGTGTGGTGAGAAACCTTGTATGAAAAGTGAAAACATCATTAGTAACATCTTTTTGAGAGGCTCTTACAGTCCAATTGCAAGCAATTGGTTTTCTAGAATATTTGTAAGCCGCGTGTGTGGTTTTGACCCCGTTGTCTTGAATATTTGATTCCTTTCAATACGATATTGATGGACATATCATGACAATACCAATTTGTTATTAAACCTTTGTCCAACACAAAATTCACCACTACTATAGGCTATAACAAGTAACATCCAACATTACCACACCAACTATTTAATAAATTCAACATCAACATTTGGGACCTTACTAAACTGAAGTGTAAGAGTAGAAGGGGTGTAACACCCTTGATATTACCATAATGGGTAATTTTATAAATCGTTAATTGTATCATTCTCTTTTATTTTTATTCGTTAAAAATATTTTAAATTTGATAATTTATTTTTATTAGTTTTTAATTTTATGAGAATATCATTTCTATGTTAGTTACGTCAAATTAGTTTCTTAATTGTCCGTTTAGAGTTTAGAATTATAATCTACGCGAAATTTGAGTGAAACTCAACTCATTAAGTTATGAGTCAAGTTTAATCTTATCGGGTCAACTTTTTAGGTCTAATTGTTGAAGGGAACCATCATTTCTTCATCTTCCTCACAAAGGTTTAGCATACATTCGCTCTCCCTAACCTCCATTAATCATTCACAACTCAAAAAGTTTAAGATAGATGTCATTTCTTCGTTTCTCAATGAAAGTTCATTATTTTTGTACCATTCTTCCCCTCTCATTCTCCTCTTTCTTTTGATACAATAAAATCTCATCCTTCTCTAACTTTTATAAAAACCCATCTTTTAGATCTAATCTTAACATGAATATAATTTCTTCGTTTCTCAACCAAATTTAGTTCTGGTTGATGTTTTGGAATCTTCTCTTCTTTCTCTTCATTTCTATATAATAAAGTTTCATCTTTATTGTCTTTCATGAAAATCCTATCTTTTCTTAGAGATAGGTTCGTCCCAAAGTTTTGATTTTATACTTGTCTCGGAGGAAGCTATGAAGTTAAGACCGGAGAAAGAATTTCATCGTTTACAAGAAAATTGTAAGCTTGGAAGACGCTAAATGAGTTAATGTAGACGAGTTACTCGATATTACATGTTTGTGTGCTTTAAATAATAAATAGTAACCAATTTAAGATAATTATGACGATTTTAAGTTGATAATGGATGTAACTTATTTCCGTCTCAAAATGATACTGTATTTAATGTGAATGTTGCTCGTTTCTGTCTCAAATGTGTTCATCTTGTGTTGTTGAGGAATTTTGGACATGTTACTCTATTTTGTCTCATGGGTAGGGTGGATTGATTTCGTGAAGGATTAATGGGTATATTACTTTATCTATGCCTTAATATTGTGCTTAATTATATCTTAAAATTGTTGGGTGGTAATGTTTGTATAATAACAATTGGGTAGAATTGAGTGTTCAACGGAGGATTCTCGCATTTTGTGTCCCAGCCGGGGTACCGGCCGTCGGTAGCCTGGACGGCTGGGAACAACCTGTAAGTGGAAGTGAGTTTTTGTGGTTTCCTGTGTCCCAGGCGGGGTTGCCGCGAGGTTAGTCGCCCTCCCACGATCAAACAAATAGTTATAGGACTCAATACCAAACTAATTAATGTACTAGGGTAAGGAGGTCGATCCCAAGGGACGGTGATTATGGTTCTAAGGTGGTTTCATCAAATTTTAGTTTAGCTCTAGCAAATAGCAAGTTGAAGAGGATTAATGATAAACTAGACTAACAAGAAGGCAAAGATGCGATGTAAAAGAATAATTAAAAGGAACTAGGGTGGATGGGTTCATTAATACAAGTATAGGTCAATTATGGTGGGGGTTAGGACTAGTCTAAAGGTGAGCCTAAACATGTCTCCACCTCTCGGTGTAAGACGGATTAAAGGGCAAGCCTCCACCTCTCGATGCGAGACAAGCCATAGTCTAAGGTTCGATTGGGTTCTCGCCCTAACCTCCCCCTAAACATCTAACACACACACAACAACAATACAAGTCTAAGCTCTCGCTCAAACTAGTAATAAAACATGAGAAAGACTCAAATTACTCATTCAAGCATTTCAACAAACACATGTGTGCACAAAACAAGTAGACTATCAAAAGACTTAATCTTTATGCCCAATTACCATAATCGACCCATAAACCTACATTAAATCCCCCATCTTACCCTAACAATACACTACTCACTCATACTAATGAAGGAAAGCATTAAATATGGATACTTTGAAATGAAATAAGCAAGAGAAGATATATTCAACATGAAAACTAAGTAAATAAACAAGAACAAGTAATTAGAAGACAATTAATGAAATAAAGATGAGAAATTGTACCAAACTTGTAAGAAAGATTGAAACTTGGATTAATAATCAAATAAGAGTCTCCTCTTGTCTTCAAATTACAACCCAAATCTTCACTAGTAACTAAGAGAAAGACTAAATCTAACAATAACTAACTAGGAAATTGAGTGATTATCACTAATTAAGAGAGATTAGAATACTAATTAAGGAGATATTTATTATTAATTATTAGGGTTCTTGTGTCTAGGGTTGTGTGTCTAGGGTGAATTAAAAGGGGGTATTTATAGGTTGGTAGGATTAGGGGGTCAAAAGAAGAAAAGAAAGACAAAAATCAGATTTGGCGGACAAAGGGGGCCGAGCCGGCCAGTGGCCTGGACCGGCTGGCTCCCTCTGCCCTTCTTCCGTCTTCATTTCTCTTCCTCTCTTCAAGTGGCGCCCCAGCCCCAGCCGGTCGGACCGGCTGCCGGTGGTCCTAACCGGCTGGAGGTGGCTGCCAATTATGTCGTCTTCTTCACATAATGCGTGACCCAGCCGGTCCGGCCGGCTGCCGGTTGGTCCGACCGGCTGGAGTCCACTGCCAATTGCCATTTTTTCTCTGCTCTTTCTTGGGGGTGGGTGGCCAAGCCGGTGGGCCGGCTGCCGGAGCCACCTACCGACTGACACCCATTTCCGCCTTCCTCCTCTTTCTTTTCTTATTTTCTTCTTTGTGTTTAGTTTTGTGACGGTTTCTCGGTTCTCATCCCGTCTCGTCTTTGTCTTGACATATTTCCTATAAAATGAGACGGATTTAAGTAATATGAGAGTACACGGGATAGGGGCCAAAATACGATAAAACCGACGCTAAACTAAACTAAATAAGCCGAAGCATAAGAAAATAAAGAGGGGAAACGGTCTAAATTAATCGTATATCAAACCTCCCCACACTTAAACATTACTCGTCCCCGATTAAGTAAGTGAGCAAAAACAAGACCCTTATTTAAATAAGCTAAACTAAGCTACTAAAATCCGATGAAAGGCAATTAACGGGCCTTCTCGTCCCTTCAACTCACAACGAAGTACAATGAGTTATGTACTCCTTTGCAAGGCAAGTGGGGGCTTGCGGAAAATTTACGATGCATCCAAATGATAAGCAAGTAGGGCCATGACAAGAATGCATCTAACAAAAGAATAATCACACGCCTCATCCATGTGACGAAAATATCTATTAGGAAAAACCGTCTAAATAAATGCATGATTCTTATAAGCCACTAGTATTATAAAGCATGGAAAAGTGTTCGCCTCTTAGCGGTACAAGACTAATGAAAAGTTCGAGTCCCGTCTACTATTAGCTCGGTCAAGAGCGATAAAATGGAGATGGAAATGAGATCCCCGTGACGTTATTAGACACAATAGCATAAGGAATTCACGTCTCTCAACTAAATGAGACACAAGGGTCGTCCCGTCTCACTATGCAACTCAAGGGTAATTGATCCAAGAAAGGTTAAAGGAAAAAGAGATTTGAGTCTTATTGCTTGGAAATTTTTTTCATTTCTACAAATTTTTTCATCTTTTGGTTTTCTTTTTCTTTCTTTTGAGTTGCATTTTTGATTTGCAATTTTTGACATTATAGCACACGGTTTTCGTCAAGGACACGCGGTCGGAACCAACAATAGGGGTATCCACACCGTAGTGGCATCGAGCGGGACCCTAGATGTGGGCCCACTAGAATCCTTAGAAGTTCCGTTTTGCATTTCCTCGACGAAAACAAGAAAACATGATATTTGACTCAATATTTTTGGCTTGTTTGCGTTGTTTCCTTTTTGTAAGTGGAAGTGGAGGAACAATGAATCAAGGTTGGTTGCATAGTAAGACGGTCACCTAAGAATTCTTTCAACTAACGGAAAATTCACATCAATTGGGGTTGCCGAGGTGGAATAAGTGCAAACTCATGACTGGACATTAGTAGACGGGTCAAAACGCATTAGAAATACACAATCTAGGGCGTTTAAAATTCCACGATTAAGATGAACACTTTACGAATGGAAAAGTAGCTAGAAGGGATTATACACATTAAACAAATTTTCCAAATAGACAAATTATAACACCAATTTTCTAAATGCAACTATATGCCATGATGCAACCTACATATACAACCTAAATGCACATGCTCTAACCGACTATATGACACACAAGCTAGTGTTATCTCCTAACAACACAAAAGCGGCACACATGCCAATCAACAAAATCCACAACATCGTCATCAACACATCCCGTCCTCCTCAAACAACAAGTAATAAGAAAAAGGGATAAGGGAGAAGAGAATAGGAAATATCTCACGATGGCGTCTTCATTTTCCCTATTTCGTGCTTCTTATGATGTGCGGTGCACCTATATATTGAGATAAGAGGAAGCACACAACAATATATACAAAATAAATTAATTTTTAGGATTTTTTTCAAAATTTTCAAAATTTCAAATTTTTGAATTTTTCAAAATTAATCTATATATACACTAATCTCATCCCCACACTTAAATCGGACATTGTCCTCAATGGTCCAAAAGTTAGGAGGGGAAGAGCAAACTAAATGCAAAAACATGTTTTTGAGTTTTTCAATAGCAAGAAAATGTAAATGACAATGCAAAAAGTGAAATAAATCTAAAATAAATGCAAACTAACTACATGGATGCAAGTTTGTTTATTGATATGAGAAGAGAGCTAATTTGAATTAACTCGCATTTGGATGCTTGGGGAAAAACTTTGGATTCAAGAAAATTTTATTTGGATTTTCAAAGTGGGGTAAAGGACAATATTCAACTCATGAATGCCTAAGAATGAATGAAATTCATCAAAATGCATATGCTCAAAGGAGTGAAGTGGTCCACTTACTCGTACCCACAAGGGAAGCTTGTCAATTTTGCCTCCGCTTTGCATCATCGTTGCTCAAAGCCCGGAGCAACTTATCAAATTCTTGAGCAAACCCCATAAATAAGCACAAGTAAACGACAATGGAACTCAAAGAATTATACACCGGTAAACTCAACCCAAGCTCAATCGACTCTTCACCGTCTTCTTCGTGGTATAAAGTAGGAGATGTTGGTAAAATATAGCTAGACTCACATGACAACTCTCTACACCCCTTGGTAATTTTGGGTGGCTTATCGTGGTAGACGGGAGGGGTAAAGAGTGTGAAAACACTCACCCTCTCAAGAGGATCAAGAGGCAAGGGCATAGAAGGCTTCAAAGTGGTAGGTGAAGGAGGAAGCAAGACCTCAACTTCACCGTTTTCTTCATCAAGGAGCGATTTTCCCAAGTAATTTTCTCTCATGGCTTCCTCAATCTTATCAACTTGGCTCTCCCAACTAAAGGAGGAGCCAAGGATCGCCTTCTGGAGAGCTTAAATCAAATAAAATTGGAGAATTCAAATATGCTTCAATTTCATCATCAATAAGACAATCTATCTTGTTCTCCCTAGATTTCTCCAAAGCTACAACACCAAACAAGTCATCACTCTTCTCTTTTCTCAAATCACCAACAATGTCTTCAATGACATCCACCGAATAGACACTTTCCACCATCGGCTTGGACAAAGCCTCCATCAAGGAGAAATCAATTTTGCTCTCACCAATATTAAAGGAGAGGTGCCCTTCCTTGACATCAATAATGACACCTCCGGTTACCATGAATGGTCTCCCAAGGATAATGGTACTTTGTTGGTTTTCGGGAATATCCAAGACCAAAAAGTCGGCGGGGATGTAGATATTACCCACTTTGACCGGGATATCTTCAAGAATTCCCTTAGGATATTTGACCGAGCGGTCGGCAAGTTGTATGGTCATAGAAGTGGGTCTCAAATCTTCAAGGCCAAGCCTTTTTGCAAAGGGTAGAGGAAGGATGCTAACACTAGCTCCTAAATCACAAAGAGCTCTTGAAATCGGAATGTTTCCCACCACACAAGGTATAGAAAAGCTCCCCGGATCTTGAAGTTTTTTAGGCATGTTATTCAAAAGCACCACACTTCACTCTCCCGTCAAGGCTACAAGCCCGTCATTGGTTATGCTCCTCTTTTTGGTCAACACCTCCTTAAGAAATTTGGTGTAAAGTGGCATTTGGCTCGCCACCTCGGTGAAAGGTGATGAGGCTTCAAGCTTCTTTAGCATTCCCACAAACTTTGCAAATTTCTTCTCTTTACTCACGGTTTTGGGCCGGTTGGGAAAAGGTAAAGGAGGTGCGTAATCTTGGGTCACATTTGGAGGAGGTTGGGTGATTTCATCTTCACTAGGGTAATGGTCTTCCACCATCTTACCCTTCAACTTTCTCTTTTCATTGGAACTCATGGGTTTTTGAGGATTTTTCAACTTGTTCTCACCCACCAAAGTGATAGCATTTAATTGTTGGTGATGTGGTGGGCAATCCTTAGGGTGGGAGCCTTGGATCAGTAGGACATGTTCCCATTTTTGAACGGTAATGGGTTCTTGGTTGGCTAAGTAGGAATCAAAATTTCTTTGTTGAGCTTGAACATTATAAATGTCGGATCTCAAGAGTTTGATCATTTGTTCCGTATTTGCCTCACGTTGCATAACCCTATTCTCCATACCCTTCAAAATTTGTTCAATGGAAGAGTTGGGTTGTTCATTCGAGGGGGGTGGTTGTTGGAAATTTTGTTGATTTTGAGGATTGTGATTGTTGTGTTGATTTCGGTTGTTGTTGTTTCTTTGGCCTCTAAATGGAGGAGGGACATAGGATTGGTTGCTTTGTTGTGAAAATCTCCTAGAGTCGGAATTTTGGCATTGGTTGTTGTTGTTGTAAGACCTTGGGTAGTCGGGTTTAGGTGGTGGTTGGTATTGAGGAGTTTGATATTTGGGGTCCAAGGGTTGACCATCATAGGAAATCCTCGGGTCTTGATTGGGAAAAGCCCGGTAGGAGGTTTCATGACGTTGAGAGGAATACCTTGATTGATCTTGCAAAGAATAACAATCTTGTTGAACATGGTCATCTCTTGGAAAGGATGGGCACAAGTCATATGTGTGGCCGACACCACCACATGTGTCACAAATAGGTTGTTGAGAGTGTTGGAGTAAATGTCCTCAACAATAGTGCGATCACATAATTAAATCTAAATAATAAGAATACAAAGGGATGATGAATATTATAGTCAACTGGTCAACATAAATCGGTAACGATTGGCTCAATTGAGTTTGACGTTGCTGTCGTATGACGGTGGTGATCAGTTGATCCCTTGAGGTCACACCTAAAGGACAATCCCCTAATCATGTACATTAATTAATTGTATAGTGATACAGATTAATTAATCCCTTAAATTGAACCAAGTTTAAATTGTAAGTGAGAAATATATCTTATTGTAATATGATTAAATAAGATTCATTTTAGTAATTAATTGTTATATTACTAAGAATGCATTATGTTTATGAAACATTTGAGATAAGTTAATTTGGGTAAATTATAATTACAAATTGTTGTAGATTATTTTAACCAAATATGAGAGGACCCATTTTATTTACATGAAATTATAAAATATGACTTAAATTGTTAAGTCTAATTTATTTGTTATGAAATTGCATTTAAATTGGTTAAATGTACATTTATAAGCCTAATTACATGTTACATGTCACATGTCACACTTGTGACAAATGACAAATTGCAAAAAATAAAATGGACACCCATTTTATATGGGTGCACCGGTTTTATGGTGATGATGGGTAGGTTTTTAGTTTGTAATTTTATTCTAATTGAGAATTAGAACAAATGATTACTACAATGACCCATACTCTCAACCTAACATTGTTAAGAACAATGTGAAAATGACAACACCCCACCCATGTGGGTGTGTGTGTGACCGGCTATAGCAAGCCATTATAGGGCTTGTTTTTCTCTTATATATTCCATACACTATCTCACAAAATCATTCATGCAAGTATCTTTACTTCTCTCTACATTCTCACACTAAAAGAAAGCTTAAGAAGCATCACATTTCTAGTGTTCATTTACTAATAATATTACTAAGTCTAGTAATTAGATTATTAGTTATTTAAGGGATCTACTATTTTATACTAGTGTAGTATTTTAAATAGTGATTAAAGGGGTAGTCTTGGGTGCAACTAATTGGAGTGTTCTAACACTTAGAACTTGGAAGTTCATCCCTAACATTATAAGCTCAAGATCAAAGTAGGAAGAAGTCCTATTTTGTGCCCATATTTGTCATAAGATCAATGTAAGGAAAAATTCTTCTTATCTTTGTCTTATTTTGTTATGCATGCATAAGATTTATTTAGTTTAAAAGTAAACTAAATATATAATGATATTAGAAGTGTCTAATATTGAGTTTAAGAAACTTACAAGCGGTATCAAGAGCCAAGGTTGTTGCATGCATAATCGATTTATAGTTTTTTCGAGTTATGGTAACTTAATGAAAACTAGTAATTTGTGTTTTATAAGATAAAATCACAAAGTTATTTGCATGTCAATATATTCTGGTCCTAAGATGATTTTAGGTCATTTTGATGATTTATGGAAATTTATAGTGCTCAAATATGTTTTTTAGTATTTTTATTACATTTTAATGAGTAAAATGATGTTTAAAATACTAAAAATAGTTAAACTTATCTTCTGACCTTGTAATTTTTACACAATATCAATCATGCATTTTACTTACTGTATGTAAAATTTCGTGTGAAGTGGACGTATTTCGTATGATTTATGATTTTTATATGATAAAATGAAATAAATAAAGGTCAAATGGTTAAAAATACTTCCGCTTTGAATCTGACAATGAAAGTTTAGTATGTTGTCACATGCATGTTTTCCTGTCAGACTGGAAAATTTCAGACTGATGTGATTTGTTTAGCATGATTTATGGATTTTTAATGTAAAAATGACATAAATAGTGACTAATTTAGCAAATATACTTCCGATTTGAATATGATGATGAAATTTTGATATGTTGTCACATGCATGTTTTCTGGTCATACTGGAAAATGTCAGACTTATGTGATTTGTTTTGCATGATTTATGAATTTTTAATGTAAAAATGGCATAAATAGTGACTAATTAAGAAAATATAGCTAAAATATTTTTCATGTCAAGATGAAATTGTTCCTCGTTTCATAAATGTCCCACATTTCAGATCTAAAGTTGAAAATTTAATATGATTAATTTTTGCATGCTTTATGTATTTTATTTGATAAAACCGATAAAGCGCAACCATTTTTCTCTAAACCGATTCAAAATTTTTAAACCATGATTTTTGACATTATGAGTGTCATGGAAATGTTCCAGAATGTACAAAATTTTAAAATTCGAATTTTGAAATTATTGTAATTAAATTTGGATTTATTTGATTAAAATATGATTTTAAAAGTCTAATATGAGCAATTATATAACAACAAGTTGAATTATTGTAAAAAATTGAGTGATGACTAATTTTTGAGGCCTAAATGAGTTGGGATAATTAACTTGGACTTAAATATGATTTAAGTATTGTTTGGTGATTTTAAAATGTTATTATCACGCATTTCCGTAAAATCGGGTTATATTCGATATAAACCATTAATTAGAGCGATTTGGCATTTAACATGAGCATGTTTTATACATATTATAATGCTGCATTTTATTTATGAATGTCATATTTTCAATTTATGAATGTCATATTTTGGTTTATGTAATTTGGAATTATGTAATTTTCCCTTGTATGGCCTTAGTTTTAATCGATATTGCCCGAAATGTAAGGGAATATTGATTCGGTTGTAATTTAATGTGATCTCGAATCACTTTTATTGTATTATGTTATTTTACAAATGTATAATAGGAAATTATTGTAATTTTATTATATATTTTGTAACTAATTGTAAAACCGGAGTTTCCCAAAGACGGTGCCATTCGGAAAGGAGTTCCGAGAGAGACGGTGACCCAGGGAGGCGTGCTTATGAAGTTCAAGGGACCAAAGGAGTTGGTTTCCGAACTGGTAATAGATTATATGATTTTCTATTCTAGGAAAGGCCATACTAGGAGTTTTATTTTTATGCTTGCATTTTTATTTAATATGTTTGCATGCATTGC
>JAIUZE010074503.1:0-28596 GCA_022085475.1 Heliosperma pusillum | reverse complement strand
TGTACCCCAAATATGCAACACCACCTGTTCGACCGCATGAAATATAAACACGGAAGCCACAGTCAGTGGGGAGTAACTCCGAGTTCTCCCAGCCACGAAATGTCGAGTTTAATGAAACATGAATAACATAAAAGCAATGTATATAGAAAATACAAACCTTAACATATATGATATGCTTTTCATGTTATGAAAGAATGAACTAACATATAACCTATCATATGAAAGCTATCATGGAATCCGCTCATAAATATAACACGAGGTAGGGGGGAAGCTGGTATGGGCTCAGCGGTTTACATTTAAAAAATGGCCCTGATACCTCAACCCTACTCAACACGTAATCATGTGAATCAGTTAACAACCGTTAATCCAACCTCTATCAATCCTAGCCGGCTTGCATCTCACCTTCTAGAACTCATAGAATCATACATACATGAAAGACAAATACTTCTACAACCAGGCATAAGTTCTTAGGACAGTCAATAGTCGACTTCTGTAACTCGAGGCTATACCACAAGGTAGGAAAACATCCTAGTCCTAGACTGATCAGACCTAGCGACAACAGCTATTCCGTTCCCCGTCCCATGAAATAACCGTCTATGAGAAACTCTACTAGGCGACCCCCTAAGCAGAGATGGCTAGTACTTAAGCTGACTCCAGTCCCAAAACGGATCAGGCAGCCATGCCCCGACTGGGGATATAAAATCCCACCAACCGAGACACAAAAGCTATCAAGCAGTGAACTCCATATGCTCGTTAAAGATAGAACGGCCTATCAATGTCGTGGTCCAAGATACTCATTTAGAATTAGTATGGTCAAGACGCCATATCCTCATAATTCTCTATGGGTACTTAGTCAACACGACACCAACCATATAATCAAACAGTCACGGGAAAAACATCTTATCATGTGACTAATTGCATAGAAATCATATTCAAATATCATATCGCCTCATATCTACTAAGGCTAATTCAATAATTAAATAAAACCTTACTTGAAGACAAATCCCCGACCCGAGTCCCGCGACGGGTCATCAGTCAAATCGGGGCTGACAGATCTTAGTTTGACCAAACCCGTTGGATCAAACCGGCTAGAAACAGAGTCTTTATCACATAGACATAAAATCAACATATTCATTACATGTTATTTTATTACAACTTCTAACATGTGAATTATTTAAATCTTATAAAAACTCGCTTGATTAAAGGATATAAATTTAAAACTACAATCTGGGCATGTGACATTTCATGGGCCTGGACTGGGCCCACGGGCCTGGTTTGGGCTGTTTTGGGTTTATATCGATTTTACTAAAAACCGTTACCTAATATTTCCCGCATGCTTATCTTATTTAAAACCCGTCAAAACAACAACATAACAATCAAACGTCGACACAACTCAAAGACCAAAACCCGGACCCACCATGGACCAACCCAGACCGGTCTGGACCGGGCCTGAACCGGCCTGAACCGGCTGGTTTGGGTTCGGTTTTCCAGCCCTTCCTCACGGTTCAAACAACCCCAATTCCAAATTATTCTAACAGGTTTTTAAAGTTTAACAACATCCATTTTTAACAACCAATTAACCATCCAAGCATACAAAAAATCAGTGATTATGACAACTCATAAAAAATATGTCAAGAACACTAAACTTGATTAGTAAATTCCTAACAACATGATTAAAAACAAACTACTTTATCATGTACTACCAAAATTCCATAAATCATAATAACATGAACCAAAAACAAAAGATGAACCAAAAACAAAAGAAACAAAAGCTACAAAGGCTATGTGACATTATTTCGTCGAGTAAATCGGAATTGTTACCTTAGCTAGCAAGATCAATTAGCACCAAAATAAGAAGTATAAACTAAGAAACCTGTCTACTAATCTTCACCCAAAATATACGAGTCTCCAAACTCGTCTTCAAAATCTTCCCCTATAAGAAAAGACAAGAAAAAAACATTATTAGAACTTAAACTTGATTTTCCATAATTAAATGTTGAAAACGATTTTGACGGAATTGAAAATAAACCATACTAGAAGATGGAGAGCGAGGAGGAGATTCTAGAAATATAAGTTAGGACGGATTTAATTAAGAAATGAATGTTTTATGATGATTTTGCTCAAGAACGACGAAGAACGGATGAAGAACGCTCAAGAACGAATGAAGAACGTTGAAGAACGATTAATTAGATCCTAATTTGATTTATTGTAAAATGAAAAGTTGTTAGTGAGTAAAGTGGGTTGGGTGAACCGTGTACATATAGAAGGATTAGGGAGTCGGGTTTTGAAATTGTTGTTACGGAATTGACTCGCGTTTAATAATTATATTACGGTAATTGATTAAATATTAAGTTAATTAAATTAAATATCAAGATATTATGTTATTGTAATCAAAATAAATGAAAATATCAAGGCCTAAGAGAGGAGGGAGTGCCGTGTGGTTTTGTGATTGTCGAACCGGGTCTGATTTTGCTCGATTTGCGTAATTTAAACAGACGGATCGATAAAGTAACAAATATCTAAGATATTTGTATTAGTTTAATCGAAACAATTAAAATATCTCAAGTGAGTGGAAAACGATGACATGGGCGTGTGACTCATGCCAAAGTCGAGTTTCGGGTTTGTTTCGGGATTTACGATGACTCGGGAATAGTTAAATGATGCTCGGGTTTAAACCGTAAAACCTTATTATAAATTCCGAATAAATTCAAAATAATTTTATTAAATTATCATAAATTCTACTAAATCTAAATAAAAATAAATTAAAAATATTATTTTTTTAAATAAAATTTCGGTCTTCAAAATTACAAGGCGAGTCGGGAAAGTCAACGAAAGTCAAAGTCGACTGAAAAATCATGAAAAGTCAAAGATGACTTAAAAGTCAAGAAAAGTTTATGACGACTTAAAAGTCAAGAAAAGTCAATGACGACATTAAAAAGTCAAGAAAAAGTCAAAGACGACTTAAAAGTCAAGAAAAGTCAAATATGACTAAAAACGGGATTTTCATGAAATCTCTCAAAAATTCCAAATACGAACTCGGAATTTCAAAATACGACTCGGAACAAAATTTCTATTTTAAAACCTTATGTTTGCTGAAAAGTGTTAGTAAATATTTTTACTAGAAAAATTGGGTACTTTTCGGGTTGTTACACATGAGAAATCAATATTACGTTTGTAATGTCTGAGAGCAGAGAACGGGAATTCAGCATTGGATATTGAGTACTTTCTTCAGTCACATGTCTTCTTTGCTCCCTCGATTGAACTTCACATAAAATTGACAATTAATTTTAAGAAACAAACCACCAAAACATAGATGACATGTTTTAGGGGATTGACTCATTTTTCTTGAAAGGAAAAATAGATATTACTATTTAAAAAATAATTTAGCGGGTGTTGGACACATAAAATCAATTTTTATAATAATTAATTGCATTGCTTCGTAGAAAATTACTAATGTAAAAAATTATCTACCGCATAAATGACATAAAAAATAAATTGTGATATGTTTGATTTCCGTTATTCGTAAAATTTATTGTAAAATAATTTTATATTCGTCCTTACCAAAATTCATTATTTACATATATCGTAAATGTGCATTATTTGAATAGTAAATCTGATATTTAATGCGATATCGTAAATAATATACTGTTGCCTCAGAGATTATACATGTTGATTATTATAAGCACGGGAATATTTGATGAGAAGTATATCGTAAATAAAATATTTTTTTCATGGATATACTTCTGATCTTATCAAATGATCAAATCGTAATTAAATAATATCATAAATAATATACATGAGCACGGGTTTACATATATCGTAAATGCACATTTTAGGTTCGTTCTAAAGGCAGCCCAATATCTATGTTCGACATTAATCTACAGCATTTTAGGTTGAAAAGGCAGCCCAATAGTACATCTAAGCACAATACTAAAATCAAACCCTATCCCAATATCTTACCCAACAATTTCGGCTATAAATATTTGGAAATCCTAGTTACTACACATTATTCAACCCTCACTCTCTCTCACTACAACTCTTAATCTCTCTCACTACCACTCGTCCGCCGCTCTACTCTCTCTCACTACAACTCTTACTCTCTCTCACTACCACTCGTCCGCCGCCCCTACTCTCTCTCTCTCACTCACTACAACCCTCAACTCACTCTTAATCCGCCTCCCTCAACTCACTCTTAATCCGCCTCCCTCTTTCTCATCCTATCTTTATCTCATTCTCACAAACACCCTAAAATCTCCTTTTCAAATTTATTAAGATCCGGTTAAATGTTCATTTTAAGGAATTATTGAAGATATTTTCGTACATTTTGAGGCGAAATTAGTACTTGGCCGTCGAAGAACATGAGGATCCGGTCAGAAAATTATATATAAAGGGTTTAATGAAGATGTTTAAGAAGATTTAGGTAATAAACTTTCATATTTATGCGTTTTTAATGACATGCATGTAGTTAATAGTAGTGTCAACAAATTAAACTAACGACTCTTATAATTTTCAGACATTAATTTGTTTATTAGACATGAAACCGTAGTGAATATTGTTATTCAAACATGTTTATTTCCAAAAAAATCAAATGTTTATGTTTATTTAAGCAACTTTATAAATTTGTTTAAATACTTTTCAACATTAAAATAAAAAAACGTAATAAATACGAATTACCGCATTATAATTCATTTAAACATTAATTAAATTAAATTGACTTGTACTATTATTTTATGTTTAATTTTAATTGTAATAATTTTATATGATCTATTGACTTTATCTGGTTTTTATTAATTAATTATTGTTATTATCACTTATAATTGACCTCTTATCTCTCATAAATGTGTTCTTATAACTAAGATCTAAGATATTAACTTGTTAATATTACCACTTAATTATTATTAATATTTCTTATAAATTATTATAATGGAAAAACTTAGATCTAAGATATTAATGGTGATCTTAATTATGACTTGAACATAATAATGTTGATGATTTGTTGATGAAAGAATAAAAATAATAATAATAATAATAATAATAATAATAATAATAATAATAATAATAATAATAATAATAATAATAATAATAATAATAATAATAATAATAATAATAATAATAATGATAATAATAATAATAATAATAATAATAATAATAATAATAATAATAATAATAATAATAATAATAATAATAATAATATAATGAGATATAACATCACCAAAATAACCACTTATAATAATAAATTATGGTAACAAAATAATAATAATAATATATCCAAAAACTAATGGGATGAACATTAAACATATATTTAGCATCACATTTTTTTATAATGGGTACAACCAGTCCAAAAACTAATGGGCCGGTTATGAATCTCATATATGGACGAAATCTAACCCAGTTCTTATGGACTGGACCTGATCCGGCCCAACCTTGACCGGACCTGACTCGACCCAACCTTGACCGGACCTGACCCAACCAACTTTGACCGGACCTGACCCGACCCACCATGACCGGACCTGACCCGACCCACCATGACCGGACCTGACCCGACCCATATCACTCAACTGCCTTAAATTAGCAGCAGTATTTTTTTGTTATGTGTTTACATGACAATCAAAAGTTCTAATGACAATGAAATCTTACTACAGGCATTTGTGGCATTGCCGGCTGTTTAAAAGTTAAGTTCTTTATCTTTTACCAATTAATTATTAAGATACCTCTTATTATTCAATTATTTTTCCATTTTCACATTGATTTATTATTTATTTATGTATTATTTCTGGAAGTATCAGTCAACATACAGATCTCACCAAAGAAGAAGCTACCATGGACATATAATAATGAGAGATTATTTAAGATAAGTGTAGCCATCACATGTAGTTCCATTCTAAACCATTATCCAAATAATTTCTATTGTAATTGTAACAAACGTACCGTTTTCGTCGTTGTTTTGATTATTCTTTCTCTTCTTTTGAGTCGATTTTGATGATGACCCCTTCTCCATGGCTGAATTCTAACCCAGCACCTTATTTATTACCGTCAATTAATTAAGCCAGGATTAGTAATTTGCTTCTCTGTGTGTTGTTTTTTAGAATTATGATTTGAAATCGATATTGTTAGTAGCTTTAGTTATGAATAAAAAGTTGTATTTTCATTATGTTTTAAACTTCCAACATTGTTCCATAAAGAGGAGACAATAGCACCTATTAACAGGTACCCACTACTTTTAACTGCTCTTTTATAACTGACAAAGACACTACTTATAACCGCTTTCTTATAAGACTAACGATAAGTCAGTAAATATACACTTTTTATAGTAATTGACAATGCTCTATACTGTATAATCATTTATAAATTTGAACTGTGATGCTTCATATTGGTAAATAAGTTGGATACTTATTCTGAAAATACTTCAAATAATATGCAGAAGTGACATTCATGCTAAAATTTATTTAGGAAACATACATACCCAACATTAATATACGTTATTCTTTTATTGTAAGGCGTAGTTTACTTTTATTATTTAAATCAATTACATACCCAACATGAATATACCTATTTCTTTTATTCTAAATCTTAGTTATTATATTATTTCAGTCAATGTTTATATATTTGAAAAAGTTTTGGTTATAGTATCATTGTTTTTTAGACATGCTTTTATAATTTATATATACACCATACATACCCAACTTGAAAAGACGTTTTTCTTTGATGGTCCAACTTACTTTAATTTATTTATTTAAATCAAAGTTTATAATTGTCAAACTTCATTATATGTTGTAGCATTTACTTATAATTTGTTTCCTTAAATTTATAATATAAATAAGACTAACCTACTATAGTAATTAAAATAGAAATTAGAGAGTCGATTGCTTGTTTACTTCTTTAATTCCTGTTTTATATGGTGATTGGATTGTATTTATCTTTTTTATTAATGAATGCTTTGAAATAAAATAGAAAAGAATGTTAGAACACTATTGTTTTGTTTTGATTATAGATTGCGTTATTATGGAATACAGTAAGAAATAAAAAACTGAAGCTGTATTATTAACATTTCTAATTTCATTTTGATTATAGGTTAGTTTAGTCGCATTCATTTGAATCGTCATAAGTAAATGAAAATTGACATAAGAAAAATGTAGCACCTTATCTGAATTGTCATTCATTTGATCCCACTTTGATATAGTTCTCTTGTCATCAGAAAGATTAATCACTCCATATGTTGTTGACTTCTGCTCTATGTTATATAGTTTTGTGACTTTAATTTTGACGATAAACTCTTTATCAAGAAATGTATGGAAATATGGTGGTGGTGTGTGACTATACATCTGGAAAAATATTAGATAGTCTAAGAAAATTGGAAAAAAGTAGAAGTTGTGTATAACTTAATAAATTTAAATTAGGTAATTACCTCATCTTCATCAAGTATTTATTGGGCTGTCCTTCCAAGTAACTCTTGCATAAGGTCATCCCAAATGATGAACTCATAAATGTTTGCTTTTTTGAATGTAACAAAGAATTTCACTTGGAATCTGTTATATTAATGATATTGTTAATAATTTAATTAATGGGTTCTCTTATAAGATTCTGAATTTGTTGATTGTTATACCTTGGGATTGCTGACTTCATACCAATGCCTTTCAATGGGCAAGGCTGACCGTTTCGTTTGTCCTTCTCGCAAAACCATAACCCATCTTCGGTTTGCTTCACTTTTGATCTACAATCTTTGCATGAGTTGTAATACCATTCACACGATGTATAATGTTTGTGACAACCCTCGCGAATGCGGAAAATAAAACATACAAGCATGTGAATTATATAGCGGAAATATGATGTTTTAAAAACTTTTATACATGCAAGAAGAAGTATACGAGGAGTGTCAAATATTACAAACCAAAGTACGAAATATACTACAACAAGAGACGTAGTTTCTCCAAATGTTATCAAAGTAAAAGTGATTAGCAAACAAGCTAAATAACGTCTAGAGGTGTTTCATCCAGGGACAACGCCCGCTAGCTCACACCCGAACCCAAAATATCAAGCAAAATGCCATCCATGCCAGCAACCAGTTCATCCATGAAAAACATGAACGCCACAATCAGTGGGGAGTAACTCCGGGTTCTCCCAGCCATATCACATTAAACGTACATAATAGGAAATACAAAAGTAGAAGCATGCATATATAGATATACATGTGAAATACGATAAGGATAGATAGGCAATTCAATATATAATGATAAGAGCATATGGAATACAAATCCGAATCCATCATGTTATACAAACACTCGGGAAAGACACTCTTAGGCAACCGAATACGCTCACTAGGGCTTACATCTCACCGTTAGCGGTATAAGTTTGATAAGATTGAGACTCGACAAACAAATCATGCCAAGTCATTCAATGATCAATCATATAATCATTCATGTAAAATCCACCAATACAATGACGACATCTCTCACGGTAAATGAAACGCACTAGCACCGTGTACATGGCAAGTATGATTAAAAGGCATCCACGGGATAAACATTTCCCTGAACGCATACACGATTCAATTCATTTCGTATATGTAGACTAATTTCCTCCCGGGGAACGACGATAATAATACGGTCCTAGTCTAAATCTGGCCAGATCCCCAATCACATTTTCTGATTCGAAAGGCGATCAAATTTCGCACAAGACTCGGTCAATCATAGACGCCGAGTACCCCAAATTCGGTAGTCATTCACGAAAGAGGCGGAAAAGAGCACAAGCCTCATAACAAGCGGTACGCTACATGCAAATGACACCACCTCGCAAGTACACAACATTTGACGGCCGGGTCGATCAACGCAAAGCGTTTGCCTCCCAACAACGTCGTCGTATGCACACTAACACATGCAATTAAGCAGTAAGGATACATCCCCGTTCCGACATTCCAGCCTTACGAACGTGGAGGTAGCCAAGGGAATGAGAGTACAAAGCACATAACAAAATAGTGCTCAAACCGTAACATTTGTAAAAACCGACTCAAAGTGGGACATATCAAAAACCGTCACAAAACATGCGATACAAGCGAATGAAATATCATATATTCAAAACATTAATATTTAAGGTCATTCCGTAAATTTATACGATAAATGAACCATCGGAAATATTATAAACGAAAACGTAAACAAGAAAAACAAGGAACCTTCCAGCAGGTGCCAGCCGGTCAGGTGGACCGGATGCCGGCCACCCGGCTGGTACCAATCATCATACGAAAAACCAACTTGAAATATCAGTGTGTCCCAGCCGGTCAGGTGGACCGGCTGCCGGCTACCCGGCTGGGACCCAAGGCATAAGGGAAAAAAAAAAGTGGAAAGTAGGGGTGTCTCAGCCGGTCGGCTGACCGGCTGCCGGTCGGCCGGCTGAGATCCATTTCATGCTTCAAAATTTACGTAACATGCAATATTATACAGCCACTGCCCCGGCCGGTAGGCTGACCGGCTGTCGGTCGCCCAGCTGGGGTCAACTTCACACGAAAATCACCATTTCACCAAAGATCATCATTTAACAACAATCAACTATCATGATAATTCAGCAATTCTCATATGAATTCTCAACAAACAACAAGTATCATTATCAACATAATTTCTAAGCTTACCAATCATATTCTAAATATGATTCCTAACATAGAAAACACGTAAATGATATCGAGTAACCCTTCACCGTTACCTTTTTGCGTCTTTACTCCGCGTCAATGTCCTCTTCAATCAAGAAGTAGTCTTTGTCGGGATCTTGGAGGTCGCCACCTACAAATAGAGACCGGACCGAACCGGACCGAACCAAAGACCGGAAAAAATATTTTGGTGGACCTAAACAATTCGGTCTTGGACCGAACCAAACCCGTAATTTTTGGTCCGGTCCGATCCTGGACCTAAATGGACCGAAATTAATAGTTTTTTTTATTTTAAGTATATAATAATTTAAATTTATTTTATAAGTTAAATAAACTAATTGATCAAAGCATCTTTAACATAAATAACCACCATATTTATTGTAGAAAGTTGTTTTTGACGTTAAAAAAACTTGATTACTTTATAAAATTATGATAAATAGTCGTAAAATACCTATATTTTGGTCCATTCGGTCCAGACCAAAATTAACCGGTCTTGGAACGGACCGGACCGAAAACCGAAACTTCAAAAAGTGTGGACCGAGGACCGGACCTAAATAAATCGGTCCGGGTTCGGTTCGGTCCATTTTTCCGGTCCGGACCAAAATTTGCTCAGCCCTAATCATCGTCATCAATCATTCAAATAGCAATATCACAAAAATTCATCTTATCACAATGATTAACATACACAATTACTAAGTAGGGAAACCCTACCTTATTCGCAAATTTTGCAGCAATCACAATCAATCAATCTAGAAGCCTTTTTCTATGAATCCTCGCCCTAAACATGCAATTCACATATATTAATACTAACCCTTGTTTCCCTTTCCCCCAATTCAATTAGGGTTTCAATACATAGCAATAACCAATGTCAATAACCATGATTAAAGATGTTCTTGAAGGTTTTGAGAGAGTTTTAGAGAGTTTTAAGGTATTGTTATGAAACGTAAAATGAGAATTATGTTTTAATCCTCTTATTAAATCCTTAGTCAAACCCTTCGAAATAAACTCGCAGACCGGTGTACTTGGTCGAGTGCAAGATGCCCTCGGTCGAGTACACCTTACTCGGTCGAGTGCTAACCACAGTCGGCCGAGTGCCACATAACAGAATACTGTTCATCTGACATACCAACCTTACTCGGCCGAACGCCCTTAACTCGGCCGAGTACCACCTCCACTCGGTCGAGGAACCTAACTCGACTGAGTACCTAATACTCAGAAATATGAAGTATACAGTTACTCGATCGAGTAATCTTAGCTCACGTGACATAGCCTCAATGCTAAGGGTTCCTCGATTGAGTATTGGTTCTAGTCGATCAAGTGACCTTCCACTCGATCGAGTAATGGGTAACTAGATCAAGCGGCGTTTGAACGTTGCTGTTTGGTTTTGACATGACGATTTTATCGAACGAGTAACATAGTTACTCGGTCGAGTAAACTCAACTCGATCAATTTTCCAGGCATATCGGTTAAAAGACTCCAGAAAGACGCAACTTATATTGAAAGACAACACGACCCATATTAAATCGTATAAAAAAAGAAATAAAAGGACACAAAAAAAGAAGACAAATATACTATCGATAAAATTGATAATGAAGTTAGGTTCGTTAACTATGCCAAGTTGATAGATTGAGTTAGACGAATTTACACATGAAATATACAAGTTGAAAGGAAGCCAACAAAAATTGTGTAGGCACGATTTATTTCTTAAATTGACCTAGTTTATTAAAATCATTCACCTATCAATATTTATAAAATAGGATCGATAACCAATTGAACTAAATTATCTCAACCGAGATGCTTGTTGTCTGGCTCGAGATGGATTAGGTTTTAACTCTTGTTCCACGAGTTATAGATGTTGGAGTAAGTGTCCTCCACAATAGTGCATTTATATTATAAATCTCATTTGGAATATATGTGGTATGATTACTCTATTTTCATACTCCACGTCAGTTGATTAACTTAAATCGGTAACGCTCAGCTGACAAGAGTTTGACGTTATTGTCGTATGACGGCGGTGATCAACTAATCCCTTTAGGTCACACTTATAGGATGAGACCCAAATAGGATACTAATTATTTGTATATGATATAGTTTAATTAGAACATTATATATATTTGATATGTATGTTTAGTTCGAGAGTTATTTATTGGAAATTGAGTTAGGAACTCATTCCACTTAAGTTTATTAGTCAATTATACGGCAAATGACTGAATAAATTTTACTTCTTATTTTAATACGATTAAATAAGAATTAATTTAATGATTAATAGATAATTCATTAAATTAGTTGAGGTCATGCATATATTTTGAGGTAGAGGTAATTAGTTAATTATATTTACAAAGAGTTGTAAAATAAATTAACATGGCATTGTGGAATCCATTATATATTGATATAATGGTAAAATATCACTTAAAAGTTAAGTACATATTATTTATTAATTTGTGTCATATAATTGTTATATGAGCAATTAACACTTTATTATACAAGATAATTAAGCATATGATTAATAAATATTTGTGGGACAAATATCAAAAATCAAAATGGTCCATATTGGACACATGTGAACCGGTTTTAGCTAGTAGAATACAATTGTGTTTATTTTCTTATAATTTCACACTCCACCATATGATTATGACATGTACGACTCATGATCATTATCATTATACAATCCCATACACTACCATTATGCATCTGAATAAAATAAGAACAAAATCACCCATTTTGGGGCTTGTGGGTGCCGGCCATAGTATCATAAAATGGGCAAATGTTGTTCATTTTCATACACTTCATTTTTTATGCTTAGTTTCTTCTTCTCTCGAAAAACCTCCTACATTACTAGTGTAGTAATACAATAATATTAGTAGTATTATATCTTACTTATTATCTAGTTAATAATAAGTTAAGATTATTTGGGTTTAATCTTGGGTGCAATAAGAAGGAGACCTTCTACTTTGGAGGTTGTTTTATGGAGGATCATCCACTAAATACATGCTCAAGAACAATAAGAAGGAGTTCTTATTGTGCCCTTATTAACCGAAAAATCCCAATGTAAGGATGTTTTCGTCTTATCTTTTTCTTTTATGCTTTTATATTTGCATGCATGATAACTAGATCCTAAATCATTAAGTTAATGTAATTTAATGAACTAATAATAGGAGTCTAATTAGAGGTCTAGGACTTTCACGTGGTATCAGAGCTCAATTGTTACATGCATGTTAATTTTAAGCATTAAAATCGAGTTATACGATAACTTGGGTAAAATTGAAAATTTGTGTTAAAAATTGGTTTGCACTAAATTTTTGATTTGCATGCGTAACTGCTGACCTCAAAAATGGTTGTGGTCAAATTTGGTGATTTTAGGGATTGATTTGCTTTTTATTTTGATTTATGGCCTTTAAATCATGTTAATATGCACTTTTTAAGTTAAAAGTTAACTAAAAATAGTTGCATGTTGATTCTGGTCATGAACTTTTTATATGATCTCACATGTATGTTGTACATACTGTATGTAAAATTTCGTAACTTTTAATTAAGCTTTGCATGATTATTTATTTTTATGAGATAAAAGTCAATAAAGTGTATTATTATGTTCATAAAATTGAAACGTCTTTTTATGGTCTTGAAAATTTTTGGTACATTTTATAATCTTATTTATATCATCGTGGTGAAATTTTGTAATTGTTTTCACTATTTTACTATATTTATTGGGTTTTATTTGATCAAACCGATAAATTTAAAGCTATTTGTTCATAAACTTAATTCAAAATTTTTGGGCAAATGTTTTTGATTTTTGAAGTTCCTGGAAACGTTCCAGAATGTACAAAATTTTTGGTTTCAAAATTTTATGATGTTTATATTTTTTTTGGGTTTATTTCATAAATGTTGTGCTTAAACCTCTATAATTAGCAAATACGATCAATTCAAACTAATTAAATATAAAAAAAATTAGTGGGGACTAATTTTGAGTTCTAAATAAGTTTAGATAATTAGTTTGAGCTTAAATACAATTTAAGTGTTGATTATTGATTTTTTAATGGTTAAAAATGATAAATCCATAAAACCGAGCTAGAATGAGCATGATGTCTATTAAGGGCGATTTTGGCATGATTTTTACAGAATTTTATTTATGTTGCTATTGCTGAATGAATGAATATCATTTATTTAATTTTTATTGCAAGTTGTACCTAGTATGGCCTAGATTATTTTAATCGGTATTACCCATAATGTATACCGATTCGGTTGTAATTTTATTTGCGATGTCCTATCGCCTTTTGTAATAATTTAATTTCATTTTTAGATCAAATCTATAATATGAATTTTATTTGAATCTTTTTGTAATAATTATTATGAAGACGGAGATTCCCAAAGTCGGTGTTCTAAAAGACGGTGCCTTTTTGGAGCGTGTACCGTATAGAGGCATGGGGCCAAGGAGTTTGTAACACCCGGAAATGTACCCTATTTTTCTAGTAGAAATATTTTACGAAATCTTTTCAGCAAATTTAAGTTTTAATTTAGAATATAAAGTTTCGAGTCGAATTTAGAATTTCCGAGTTCATATTTGGAATTTCCGCGAGATTCCATGTGAATCCCGTCTTAAGGCGACTTTGACTTTTCTTGACTTTTGAGTCGTCTTTGACTTTTCTTGACTTTAGAGTCGTCTTTGACTTTTCTTGACTTTTGAGTCGTCTTTGACTTTTCTTGACTTTTGAACCGTCTTTGACTTTCGTTGACTTTTTCCTTCATATACTCCCTTTAACTTAATTTTTCCTCACAATTCATTTCCTTCCTTCTTCTCAAAGAAACCAAAGAAAACCTTGCCTCCATTTTTGATCCGTCTTCAAATCGTCACTACTCCTTCGTTACTCGCTCAAATTCTCGTAAGTTCGTCTTATTCTTCCCCTCTTAGCTTCCTCTATCCGTTTTGATATTAAAATCATCGTCTTTCTCGCTTTTTAAATTATCCGTCTTTCTCAAGGTGAATGATATTCATCTTTTATTATCTAATTGTATGTAGGGGGAGACTAGGAAGGTTTAGAAACCGTTTAAAGACGCGAAAAGGTAACGGTGAAGGGTTACTCGATATCATTTACGTGTTTTATATGCTTTATATGCTAGAATTCGTATTAGATTACGATTAGTAAGTTTAGGAATTATGTTATGGATGATGATTGTTGTTATTTGATGATGGTTGATGATGAATATTGATTGTTGATAGTTGATAGAAGTGAATTATGAAAATTGGAAATAATAGAAATGGTGTTGGTTGTTCTCGGGTGGACTTGTGCAGTTTCACTGCATTGACCCTTTTTGGTAGAGTGATCATATCTCCTTCGTTACTTGCTTGTTTTAGGCTTGTGACCATTCGTTGGAACCGTAAGAGGATAAGCTATCACCTCGACTTGGAATTTATGTATTTGCATGTCTAGAACTCTGTTTATGACAGTTTGAAGGGGACCCTTGTTTTAGTTAGTTCCCAAACTTGTTGTTTTGGAGAGGTGATCTATGTTTTTATTCGTTATGCTTCACAAACTTGTTCTAATGCTTATGTATCATGTATTGATTCATTTTTATCATAGATAAGTTTATATAATTCCCTATTCACATGTTTTGTGACGGTTTGTGGTATGTCCTACTTTGAGTCGTTTTTACAAATGTTACGGTTTGAGCACAAATTTCCTATGTGCTTTGTACTCTCATTTCCCGGCTACACCCTTATACTCGTTAGACTGGAATGTCAGAGCGATGGGGTGTATCCTTGATGCTTGTATGCATGTTTAGTGGGGATATGACGACGTTGTTAGGAGGCGAACGCAATGCGTTGATCGACCCAGCCGTCAAATGTTGGTACCTTGCGAGGTGGTGTCATTGCATGTAGCGTACTAGCTTGACTTTTGACTATAGATCTCTTTCTGCCTCTTTCGTGAAGGTTGACCGAATTTGGGGTACTCGGCGTCTATGATTGACCGAGTCTTGGATGTGGAACGTCTCACCACATGTCGAATCGGGAAACGTCTTATCCCAAGAGTCTGGCCAGGTTTAGACTAGGACCGTATTATTATCGTCGTCCTACCGAGAGGATTAGAGTCTTGTGTGTACGAAACGTCTTATCGTACATGATTCCAGGAAACGTCTTATCCTGTGAACTTGTTTTGTCTAGGTCATGAGTATACGAAACGTCTTATCGTATACGGTTCTGGAAAACGTCTTATTCCGTGAGCTTCCATTGGCTTGTCTTGTTATTGTACACGATGCTAGTGCGTTTCATTTACCGTGAGAGATGTTGTCAATATATTGGTATGATTACATGAATGATTATATGATTGATCATTGAATGACTTGGCATGGTTTGTTTGTCGAGTCTCAATCTTATCAAACTTATACCGCTAACGGTGAGATGCAAGCCCTAGTGAGCGTATTCGGTTGCCTAAGAGTGTCTTCCCCGAGTCTTTGTATAACATGATGGATTCGGATTTGTATTCCATATGCTCTTATCATTATATATGAATTGCCTATCTATCCTTATCGTATTTCACATGTATATCTATATATGCATGCTTCTATTTTGTATTTCCTTTATGTACATTTAATGTGATATGGCTGGGAGAACCCGGAGTTACTCCCCACTGACTGTGGCGTTCATGTTTTTCATGAATGAACAGGTGGCTTGCATGGATTGACTTTTTGGATATGATATTTTGGGGTTCGGGTGTGAGCTAGCGGGCGTTGTCCCTGGAAGATTAACCTCTAGACGATTTTAGCTTATTTGCTAACCACTTGTTCTTTGTTAACATTTTGAGAGACTCCGTCTCTTTGTTATTTTCCGCACTTAGTTGTAATATTTTGACACTCCTCGCTTTATTTAACTTGCATGTATAAAAGTTTTTAAAAACTACCTATTTCCGCAATATAATTCACATGCTTGTTTGTTTATCATTTCCGCATTCGCGAGGGTTGTCACATAAAATCTCCTATTTCATAATAGATTTATATTTTAGTATGCATAATGCCTTCTTTCATCCAGAATTGAAAATCCAACCACTCCTTTATAAAATGTAATATAAATACGTCACTCTCAATGAGTGATACGTCATTTTCGTGGAAGACAATTTCTCCCACTTAACTTCATGTCTAAACATGATAACTTTAACTCCCACTAAAATTCATGTCTACACATGACTTCTCGACAATTCGAGTGAAACTGTTCTAATATCACATAATAGAAACGATCATCATACCCTCTGAGTGTTGGTTGAAACCTTAGGCTTGTGTCGTGTACACATCCTATTCCAAATTCCTATTTTGGAAAAATGGTTTTGATGTGTAACTTGTACACACTCACTATGAGGTATAATATTGATGACTTGGATCTTAGCATAGTTAAACATTAACTTAGCTTTTGTAGACATCTTTATGTCCATCTATGCAACTATTATTGGACAACTCCAAATAAATTATTCCTTTGCATAGATTCCAATTAGTTTCATAAGGCTTTTATATAGAAAATCGAATTTTAAAATTACTAGGTACTTCCACTTCATAGATCATAATCTCACTTTATCATGAACATTTTCTTTTGGTCTCCTCACTAGTCTAAGGATTCACCTAAGAACGCTTTGTTTTGGTCTCCTCACTAGTCTTGAGTCTAACCTAAGAACATTTTTTTTTGGTTTCCTCACTAGTTCCTTACTAGTTTTATGCTGTGGCTTATTTTCTCCCACTCTATCTTTTAGAAAAATACAACTATTTTATTTAAAGATAGCCTCATGAGCCACAAATAATTTTGACTCATGATCGTGAGGAACTTGACCGTAAATGATCTAATAAAGACTTCATAGAAAAACATTGTATCCTAGCTTCAAGATAGACTAGTTCTATAAGCTAAAGAAGTGGACTCAAATCCATGTCATTTTTCATCTTTATAAGTGGGTACAAGTCTTAAATTTGATTGATGTGGCCAATTGGTTTGGTAGACTCCCTACTTTGAGTTCAATAACTTCGTTTGACTTAACAATTGATCTTTCAAAAGTATAAGGAGAATCAAATTCATAGCTTATGAACTGGTTATAATAATCCAATTATCATAATTCTTTAATGATCAATTTGAGTCGATAAAATTTATGCTATTAATGCAAGTAGTGTATAATGACAAGTTTTAGAACGAAAAAGTTTCCACAAACCGAGTGACTTGGGTTGAAAACCAAGTCACTAAATCCAATTACAACCATTGATAAAAGGAAATAAACAAATTTTCATGTCAAACAAGGAAATTATAGTAAGTTCCAAAAACTAATGTCTCAAAATATATGCCAAAATGAAGACAACACAAAATAAGGCCAAGCTTCCATAGATTTTTAACTATGGGTGGCTACTTTAGCTTCCCTTGAAGAGCCTCTTTATGCTTGCTTGTCCTTGCCCTTATCATTGCTAGAATGCCCTACTTAAAATTAAAAAGGGTAATAATCACAACTCGTATCTATATACCAAAGTTGATATCAAAACATAAATGATAGGTATTAAAAATTTACCAACTAAAACAATCTTTCCAGCTTTAAGATCTCCTAGATATTTAAAGCAATTCCTTTTGCAATGCCCTATGCCATTACAATAATGACATTTGTCCTCATTGGAAGCACCCTTCTTGGGCATGGGTGAGCTATTCTCAATAGATTTTCCCTTGCCTTTGAAGGTTGAGGGCTTCTTTCCTTTGCTACCACCCTTTTTGAACTTCCCCTTACTCTTATTGTTAATATGGAGCACATTCTTAGCTTGGTGGTGCTAACATTTAGCCTCATGTCTCTCTCGGCTTGCACAAGCATCTTGTGAAATTCAAGGAGAGAGGTTTTCATGTTTTTCATATTGTAATTTACCCTAAACTGCACATATGCTTTGATTTTCCCCAAGGAATGTAAAACTCGATAAATAACTAGTTGTTCGGGAATGGTAACCCCTTGCAATTTAAGAGTCTCAACATGCTCAATCAATTTGAGTACATGAGGGCTAACCTTTTGACCCTCTTTAAGATTCATGTCGAAAAACGCGGAAGCCGTCTCATTTTGTATGATCCTTGGAGCTTGCGAAAACATGCTCACAAGCTTCGTATAGATCTCATAGCCGATGCTCATCTTTATGGCACTCCTTTGGAGATCGGCCTCCATAGAGAAGATCAAAACATTTTTGATTGTGACGAAGTCTTCGTGGTAAGCCTCGTAGGCTTGCCTTATGACAGCGGTTGACCCACTTTCGGGTGTAGTGGGAGGGGCTACGATTAGGTAACAAAGCTTGTCTCACCTTTCGCGACCAAGCGGAGTTGCGCATCCCAATCGGCAAAATTAGCACCCTTCTTTTCTAATTTACATCGATCCATGAAGGATCGGAACCAAGAAACATTTGTGAAAGTTGGAGCGTTTGTGGTTGTGGATGAATTAGGAGTTGCCATTGCAATTTAAACAAATTTGACTACAAAAGAAGAGATAGAAGAAATATCAACATTTATCGTTTTAAATATACTTGTAAATTTTTTAAAAAAGTTTAGCATTTAAATAGTGACCTCTACCCAACTATTATAAATGATTCCGAGATCCAAATTCATATCAATTTGGGCACGGTGAGCCGATACATCCCTAATTAACATAATTCGGTGGACTAACTCTTTAATCGATTATACTTTTAGAACTCTCGGTCGTTAATATTACTTTAATATTTATCTTTAGCCCGGAACACAAGCGGCTACGGTCGCAAATACTTCCGTTTAGCTCATTCCAAATTTCGATGTAATAACTTTTATCACCCCACTTACCCAACGTAACAAGTTTAACACTTCGGTGAGCCGAGCCTACTTCCTTGTGAAATTGAGACTCATGGGTTCTACTATTTGGTAAGGCTTGATCTCAATTATTATTTAGAAGAGGTCATGTCAATTTATTATCTATCTCGTTAAAGTGAACTAAATCGATGAACTAACGATAATTATAATTGACACGGTCGAAGACTCGATAAAATGCATGTCATGTTATGGCGATTTGGCAATGCATGCAAACATATTAAATAGAATGCAAGCAAATAATAAATCTCCTAGTGTGGCCTTCCTAATAGAAAATCAAATAATCTATTACAAATTCGGAAACCAACTTCACTGGTCCTTTGAACTTCAGAAGCACGCCTCCCAAGGACACCGTCTCTTTCGGAACGCCTTTTCGAATGACACCGTCTTTTGGAAACTACGGAATTACAAATGATTACAAGATATGTAATAAAATTATAAGACTTTATTTCCTATTATACATTTATAAAATTAAAATATTACAATAAAAGTGATACGAGATCACATTAAAATTATAACCGAATCAATATTCCCTTTGAAGACTTACCTTCTGTCATGTGAGAGACATCATAGTTGAGGAGCCGATAGCAGACCAGATCGAAGTGGTGAGTGAGTTCGATGATGTTTTTCCGGATGAGATACCGGGATTACCTCCGAAGAGAGATATGGATTTTAGCTTGAAGCTGAAGCCGCGTACGGGACCAATTTCTAAGGCCCCGTATCGCATGGGACCGAAGGAGCTTGAGGAGTTGAAGAGGCAGCTGAATGAGTTACTGGACAAGAGATACATTAGACTTATTGTATCGCCATGGGGTGTGCCAGTTCTCTTTGTGAATAAGAAGGATGGTAACTTACAGTTATGCATTGATTACCGTGAGCTAAACCTTGTGACGGTGAAGAATAGGTATCCATTACCTAGGAATGACGATCTGTTTGACCAGTTGAGTGGAGCTGGGGTATTTTCGAAAATGGATTTGAGAACGGGGTATCACCAACTGAGAATAAAGGATGGCGACATTCTGAAGACGACGTTTCGTTCAAGGTATGGGCATTATGAGTATCTGGTGATGCCGTTCGGGTTGACTAGTCCACTAGCGGTATTCAAGGACCTTTTGAGTCGGATCCTCAATCAATATTTGGACGTGTTCGTGGTGGTACTCATCGTCGACATCTTGGTCTATTCTAAGACTAAGGAGGAGCATGCAGAGCATATGAGGATCGTGTTGTAGACCTTGAGGGATAACCAGTTGTATGCCAAGTTGTCTAAATGTGAATTCTGGTTAGAGAAGGTGCCTTTCTTGGGGCATGTAGACCTGGCAAAAGCAACCCGACCCGAATGACCCGACCAGAAAAGGCTGACCCGAGACCCGAAACTAACCCGAATTGCAAAACCCGGATATAAACCGAAACCCGAATTAACCCAACCCGACTCGAACTTGACCCGAAGTGCGTCGACCCAAAACTGACCCGACGACCCTAGATGACCCGATCTGAAACCATTATCCGAAAATGACCTAAAAAAATATAACTCTAATTGAACAAAAAAGACTTGAAATGACTATATGCACCTTTTTTTCTTAATTATTGACCCGAAAATGACCCGAACCCGAAATAACCCGACCCGTTGACCCGAAACTGACCCGATCAACTTACCCGAAAAATTACCCGAAAATCGAAACAACCCGACCCGACCCGAACTAACCCGATAATACGACAGACCCAAATTGGCCCGACCCAAATGGCCCGACCCGAACCCGATCTGATTGACCCATTTGCCAGGTCTAGGGGCATGTGATATTGAAGGAAGCGGTAATGGTGGATTTGAGTAAGATTGAGGCGGTGTCTAACTGGGAGGCACCAAAGAATGTGGGTGAGGTGAGAATTTTTCTGGGTTTGGCTGGATATTACAGGAGGTTTGTGAAAGACTTCTTGAGAATAGCTAGACCTATGACGACATTGATGAGGAAGGAGAATAAGTTTTGCTGGAGCGAGAGCTATGAGACGGCGTTCCAAACCTTAAAGGAGCGTTTAACTACGGCTTATGTTTTGACATTACGTGAGGGGACTGAGAAATTTGAGGTGTATACGAATGCATCAAAGTGTGGCTTGAGTTGTGTGCTGATGCAGAATGGGAAAGTGATCCCTTATGCGTCGAGGCAGCTGAAGCCTTATGAGGAGAAATACCCAACTCATGATCTTGAGTTAGGTGAGGTGGTGTTCGCGCTGAAGATTTGGAGGCACTATTTGTATGGTGCCAATTTCAAGGTGTTTTCAGATCATAAGAGTCTGAAGTACATTTATACCCAGAAGGAGCTGAATATGAGGCAGCGATGGTGGATGGAGTTGATTGGGGATTATGACATGGAGATCATCTACCATGAAGAAAAGGCTAATGTAGTTGCTAATGCCTTGAGTCGGAAGAGTGTACATTCTTTGTGCACGGTGATGTCTTTGATGAGGTTGAAGGATGAGGTAGCGAAGATAGGGATCCATGTGATTCGATAGGGGGATGCTAATAGTGATATGATGATTGAGCCTAGGTTATATGATGATATTAGGAGCAAGCAGTTAGAGGATCCGAAGATTCAGCTGTGGAAGAAAGGAGTAGAGGAGGGTACTACTCCTAGATTTTCGATTCATGGCGATGGGAGTTCCAGGTTTGAGGGCCGATGGTGTGTACCGAGCGATCCAGAGTTGAAGAAAGTGATTTTGACTGAGGCACATTGTACTCCTTATTTGGTTCATCCGGGTGGGGATAAGTTATACAAAGATCAGTAGAAGACTTTTTGGTGGCCGGGAATGAAGAAAGAGGTAGTTAATTTTTTTGCGAGATGTTTGACATGTCAGCGACTCAAAGGGGAGCAGAGGAGACCATACGGTAAGATTCAGTCATTAGAGGTGCCGGAGTCGAAATAATAGTCTATATCCATGGACTTTGTGGTGGGACTTCCGAGATCGCAGAAGGGGAATAACATCATTTGGGTGATCGTGGATCGATTGACCAAGTCAGCCCATTTTGTACCTATGAAGGATACTTGGAGCATAGCAAGATTGATCCCGCGTTGGCTTATAGGAAACATGTGTTGAAGCTGCATGGCGAGCCAAGTGATATAGTTTTTGACCATGATGCAAGATTTATCTCTAAATTCTTGAAGAAACTGCAAGGGCTGGTGGCGAAAACGTTGAAGATGAGTACAACATTTCATCCTGCGATGGATGGCCAGACGGAGAGGACAATCAAGACCATAAAGTATACGTTGAAGATTTATCTCTAAATTCTAGATTTGATAGAGTTCTCTTACAACAACATCTATCATTCTAGTATTGGGATGTCACCGTTTGAGGCTTTGTATGGGTGGAGATGAAGGAGTCCGATTTGTTAAGATGATAGTTGAGAGGCAGTAGTTCTTGGACCCCAGATGATCCAGGACATGATCGAGCAAGTGAAGTTAATTCGCTAGAAGATGAAAGCAGCGCAGGATCGCCAGAAGAGCTATGCAGATCTTCATTGTCGGGGTGTCGAGTTCCAGGTGGGTGACAAAGTCCTTTTGAATGTGTCACCTATGCGTGGGGTGATGAGATTCGGGAAAAGGGGCAAGTTGAGCCAAAAGTTCATAGGTCCCTATGAGATTCTGGATCGGGTTTGGGAAGTGGTTTATCATTTGGCCTTACCACCTGCTCTTGACCGGGTCCATAATGTGTTTCATGTGTCAAACTGAGAAAGTATGTGAGTGACCTGTCTCATACTCTTGAAGCTGACACTATCGATCTGGATGAGGCACTCACCTATGTTGAGGTGCCGAAGGAGATCTTGGACCAAAAGGTGTGCAAGACGAGGAATGAAGAGACGACATTGCTGAAAGTGTTATGGTCTAACTATAACGTGGAGGAAGCAACTTTGGAACCTGAAGCTGCAAAGAGGGAGAAGTACCCTCATATGTTTGAAGAGGTATGTTTGGTTACGAGGGCGTAACCTTGTTCTAAAGGGGGAAGGAGATAGTTGTATTTTACTAGGATATGTTTCAGTACTAGTATATATGTGTCACATGAGATGTTGTTTGGGGTGTTTCCTTAGCATATATGTTGTGTCATATGTTATGTGTGGTGTTATATGTTAGTGTTGCTTTGTAGTAGTGTTGTGCCTTTGTTGTGGTAATGTTGTGTCTGGTGTTGGTGGTTCGTAGGGGTGTTAGTGTTGTCGGAGTATGAGTTGTGAACTTTGAGGACGGAGTTCGTTCTTAAGGAGGGAAGACTGTAATACTCCGTATTTCTATGTATTGGGGACTCGGCCGAGTAGGGCTTACTCGACCGAGTGGGTTGTGCACTCGGCCGAATAGAGGCTACTCGACAGAGTGGAATTGGCTGATGTTTGGAACAGTATTCTGTTCTTGCATACTCGACCGAGTGAGATCGGCACTCGACAGAGTAAGTGGTACTCGACGGAGTACATGTAGTACTCGATCGAGTATGACGGATTTCGGGCCGGACGGTTGATTAAGGGTTAATAAGAGGAATTAGTTTTCATAATTCAGTTTACGCTTTCATAATCACAAACCCTAGCCTTCTAAATTCTCTCTAATTTCTCAAGAACACCTTTAATTATCTCGTGCCAGATCCGATCTTTCAATGCTTTAGTTGATTGCTTTGGTAAGTATTCATGTTTGTGAATTGTTTACATAGTGTTTTTAACCCTAATTAGATTGGGGGAAAGGAAAAGATTGTTATTGATTTTATGAATATTGATTGTTTAGGAGGGGACTTCATAGAAGAACGCTTCTGATTTTTGTGTGTTATTATTGCGGATTTTCATAAGGTAGGATTTCCCTACTCAGTAATTGTGTGTATTAATCATTGTGATAAGATGAATTATTATTATATGATTCTTGATATGTGATTGATGATGATGTTGATGGAGTTCGGGTTGGTGTTTGGAGATGTTACTATGGTTACTGTTTTGGTGGTTTCATTGGGAGATGGATCACACCCCGAGTTTTCCCCCGTAGTTATCCCGCTACGTGGGGGATGTGCACATTAATGATCCGGGTTTGTCTCACTGTAGTGAGATGGAATTTCGACGCTTGTGGATGCGGTCCAGGGTCAATTGGTGGTTTTTGTAGAGCATGGATGGTAACCTGAGTCTACTGAGTTGTCCGATGCGGTGGCTCTCCGGTTTCTTTTCCCTTGTGCTTATCTTGTACGTTGGTCGGTATATGCGAATACTGACCACTTTACTGTTTTACAAAACTGCTGTGATCCATTGGGGGATGGTGAGCAGGTGATCGCGGGTAATCAATAGAGCTTCGTTAGGATCGAGGATGAGATCCTGCGTCACGTCTTAGCTTCCGCCTAGTAGTTGGAGTCATATACATTGTTTAGTTTCTATTACTTTAACATTGTTGAGTTTGGATTATTATTCAGACGATATGCTGTCTGTTTTGGGAACATGTATTTGACATTTAAACATTGATTAAATAAAGTATCGTTTCTTTATTGCTTGTTTTGATATGTACTACCTCGGGCAACCGAGATGGTAGCCCTCCCATGTGCTAAGGGTGTCTTGTAAGGCGCCTTGGTGTATGGGGGTGTAACAGCCATAGGCGTCGAAATTCTATCTCACCGCAGCGAGACAACCCAGAACATTAATGTGCACATCTCCCTCGTAGCGGGAGAACTACGAGAGGCGAACTGGGGGTGTGAAATCGTCTCCCGACAGATCACCAACATAGTAACCATAATAACTACCCAAACTCCAATCCCAAACTCCACCATCATCATCAATCAATTAATCAATAAAATAACATATAATATCTCATCACATCAATTAGCATATACAATACTGAGTAGGGAAACCCTACCTTATTTGAAAACTCCGCAAAGACAAGCAATCTACTAGAATTTCTCTTCTACAAAGTCTCCTCTTAATCGTGCAAGAACTACATATAATCAATATTAATCCTCTTCCCTTTTTCCTTAATTAAACTAGAATTTACAGTTATTCAAATGAAATCACAAAGTAGAATTACTTACCGACGCAATGAACAAAGCAATGAGAACTAATCCGCCACATAATGATAAAGGTTGATCTTAAAACCCTTAATCAAACCGTCTGAATTATCCTCGCAAATCGTTCTACTTGGTCGAGTACGACTTACTCGATGGAGTGTTTACCTCACTCGGCCGAGTATCCTAAGAACAGAATACTGCTCAAACGACAGACCAACCTACTCGGTCGAGTACATAATCCACTCGGTTGAGTAAGCTTTACTCGGCCGAGTGCCAAGTACTCGGAATTACGGAGTATTACACTAAGACTATCATAGAAGACCACCGGAGAGGGAGACGATATACCAAGTTCATAAAGAAGCAACTGAATCGAGGATAGCTCAGAAGTAGTATCAGCAACGGTCCTGAACTCGGCCTCGGTGGAGGAACGTGATAAAGCCCGTTACTTCTTAGACGACCATGAGATAGGATTGCGATCAATGTAGACAATATAACCAGTCGTGGAATTGTAGTCATCTTTGTCACCCGCCCAATCATCATTGCAAAATGTGTGAAGAAGCGAGGGACTAGATTTATATAGCATAAGACCAGAAGAAAGCGAACCATTCAGGTAGCGTAAAGCACGCTTAAGAGCAATCCAGTGAGGAAGACGAGGTAGTTGCATATATTGGGCAAGTTTGTTAACAGCAAAGGATATGTCGGGACGAGTTAAGGACACGTATTGAAGACTACCAACAATAGCATGATAATCCGTGGGGTTGTTGATAGCACGACCTTCATCTTTACGGAGAGACAAGTCGGAGGGGAGGGGGTAATACTAGGTTTACAGTCAAGCATTTTGTATCGATCGAGTAAATCGTGAACATATTCATTTGAGATAAAAATAAACCAGTAAAAGTAGGACGAACTTCGAAACCAAGAAAATAAGACGGGGGATCCAAATCTTTGATAGAAAACCTAGAAGAAAAAATTGAAATAAATTGCGTAATGGAGGGAAGAGATGGACCGAGAACAACAATAGCATCGACATAGACAAGTAAGTAAATATGGGATGAGGAGGACAGAATAAAGAGGGATGGGACAACTTGTGACTAGAGTTGGCAGTCGGGCCAAATGCACGACGGGCGGCCCGGGTCCGGCACGAATCCGGCCCAACACGGCACGAGCCCGAGCGAAAGTTTGGGCCGACACAGGTCCGACACGACGGGTAGGGAGGCGGGCCACGTCGCGGCTAATAGAGAAATCTTCGTGCCAAGGCACGACCCGACACCGGCACGGGGTGGCACGGCCCGAGATAGGCACGGCGGGCCTGACACGGCGGCACGGCCCAAGCACGGGGTCTCATTCGAATTTATAATTAATTACGTTAATATTTATAATTAATTACATTAATATTTAGTTGATTATACATTATTAATTAAGTAACTAATAAATTATATATTTTTAAATCATTATTATATTTCTTATTCATTATTCATAATTTATTTATTAAAAAATCAAAATGTTTTTCTTTAAAAAAATTTATATTGGGCCGGCCTTGGTCAGGCACGACCGAGCCCACGGGCCAGGCACGGCACGAGCCTGATTTTTCCGGGCCAATGGCTGGGCTGCGGCAGCGGGTTGAGGTGGTCGGGCCGGCACGACACGGCCTAGTGGAGCGACGGACCCGGCCTGGACCGAGCCAAAATTTGGGGCTGGCACGACGGGCCGGGGCGCAGGCCGGCACGACACGACCCACCGCCTACTCTACTTGTGAGCCATGAAAACCGTAGGACACTAGATAGTTTTTAGGTTCAATATACCAATCCCTAGTGGCTTTTTTAAGGCCATAGATGGCCTGGACAGTTGACACACATGGGACGGACACGAGGGATCCACAGAGCCGGGAGGTTGCTCCATGAAAACGGACTCATTAAGACGACCTTGCACAAAAGCATTGTTAACATCGAACTGACGAAGGTGCCAGCCGTTTGTAACCGCTAGAGAAAGAAGAGTACGAATGGTAGTGGTCTTAACAACGGGACTAAAAGTTTCAGAAAAATCGATACCTGCACATTTGTGAAACCCTTTGGCGACTAGACGAGCTTTAAATTTGTCAATGGTATTGTCGGGGTTGTATTTTATTCGGTAAAGTCATTTGCAACCAACAACATTTTAGGTAGGGGATTGAGGTACGATAGAACAAGTAGCAATGCATGTGAGAGCATCAAATTCGCTTTGCATAGCGGCACGCTATCGCATGTCAATTGGAGCTTGTTTAGTGGTGGTGGGGAGAGAAAGGCCAAGGGTGAGGGCAAGGGAGTTGGCATATTTAGGATTGGGACATCTTATGTTGTTCAAGAGACATGTAGTCATGGTTCGAGATGGTGGGGGAGGAGATGGAGGCAGGGAATATAGACTAGAAACAGTCGCGACAGAGGAGTGGGAAAGAGAACCAGGGATAGCTGGGGAGGTGGGAGAGACAAAGGAGGTAGGGGAGGCAGGGGGTGGGGTAATGGGGTCAAGTGGATCAGTAGGAGGTGGGGTGGTAGTGAGGACAGGGAAGGAGAGAGTACACCAGTTGGAGGGGGATGGAAGAGAGGAGGTAGCGGTATAAGACGAAAAAACATCATCAAAAAAACGTACGTGACGGGTAGTGTATATTTTATTTGTGACGAGATCAAAATAGTGGTGTGCGATTTGAGTAGCCAAGTGCAAAGATTGGCTAAATTGATTCGTTACCCGTATTTTTGTCTTCTCGAATCGTTTTCAGGCTATCTTGCACATACTTGTGACTGGCTGAAGAAACCTTGGTCTGATCAAGGTCTACATTGAATATTATCTTCTATAAATTTTTCGATTGTCTGTTGCTAACTTTCCACGTTTTATTTCCCCAACCTCGTTAACTATAGAAGTGTCCTATCTTTATCCCTCATTTTAACCATAGAGAGGGTATGACTTACCTCATTGAGGAGAATAATGTTGCCTATTAGCAATTTATGGCATTCTTTCTTCCCTTTTTGTTGCTGTTGAAAGCGACTAATATGACCATCATGTAGTACATAACTTCCAGGAAGGATACATTATTGCAACAGGTAATATATACATTGTATAGTAATCCTTAAACTTTAATCCCTAAGCCTCTAGTTTTCATTTTGTTGAT